>MU771637.1:157414-169852 GCA_026770625.1 Nicotiana glauca | reverse complement strand
GGGGGGGGGGGAGGGGGGAGTATGAAAAAAATAGGAATTTTGGGAAAGGTGGGTTGAAGAGAATAACATAAAAAATTATTCTGTACTCTCTAACCAAACAATATAAAATATTTTTAAATTTTTTTTCACTCATTAACCAAACAAGAAAAAATAAATAATAAAACCACTTCTTTTTCAGGAAAATATTTTTTTTACACCAAACATAGCTTAGTAGCCATAAAATTTGTATATTATAATAAAAAATATATTTCATATTTTTCGGCTATTATTTTAAAAGCGGCTATACATGAGCAAATATCATTTGTAGCCCATCGGGCAAAGCAAATTTCATCCAGTAGCCCACAAATTAACACATACAAATCATAGCCTAAAAATAAAATAAGTGCTAGCCGGAAACATTACTAATTCCCTCGCCGGAAATCCAGCTGTCTTCTTCCATACAAATTCCACTAAAATCTGCCAATTACAGAGACAACCAACTATGACCATGACTGCTCCTCTCGCTCAATCATCAAGCTTCACAATATATTGATAATTTGTGCCATAATGGTAGAATTTGTGCCATTATTTACAAAGCGCCAAGTCGAATTGGTACACAATATGGAGGAAGATGACTGTTATTTGACCGGAGAATGGGAGAACTTCGTACAGGAACATCAGTCGAAACCTAAGGATTTGCTACACAAATAGATTATAACTTTAGTCCTGGTGATGTAAGAAGAGAGTGAAAGTGGAAAAATGTCAGGCATGCAAAGGCTAATTTTTACCAGATTCTTTGTTGGTTTTTTGTGGTTTTTGCCTAATTTGGGGTTGAAATCCGTGATTTTTCAACTTCTAGTACTCACTTTTTTCCTGTGCTTAGTTCAATGTAATGGTGTTGGAACTCAACGTGGCAATGCAAATTGGGAGTTTTAACTTTGCTGTTGAACAGTTGAAGTGAGAGATCAGTGAGTCAGAAAGCTAATGTTGATATGAAGTGACATATTTATCCTTCAGATGTTTTTGGGATCATGAGTACTTGAGTTGTGGGACTAAAGTTATAATCTTTCAATTTAAAATAATAATTACATAAAATAGATAGCCATTATATAAAAATATACAAAATGGACTGTTACTACACAAAAAATATACAAAATAGATAGTCACTACACAAAAATATATAAAATAGACCGTTACTACAAAAAATATACAAAATAGACCGTCACTATACAAAATAGACTGTTACTATACAAAAAATATACAAAATAGAGTGTCACTATACAAAATAGACTATTACTATACAAAAAATATACAAAATAAAGTGTCACTATACAAAATAGGCTGTTACTATATAAAAAATATACAAAATGGACTGTTACTATACAAAAATATACAAAATAGACTGTTATTATACAAAAATATATAAAATAGAATGTCACTATACAAAATAGACTGTTACTATACAAAAATATACAAAATAGACTGTTACTATACAGAAATATACAAAACAGACCGTTACTATTTAAAAAAATACAAAACAGACCGTTACTATACAAAAAAATATACAAATAGACTATCACTATACAAAAAATATACAAAATAGAGTGTTACTATACAAAAAATATACAAAATAGACTGTCATTCAATTCCTAGCTAATATTATTAGATCCAGAAGTACAAAATACAATTTAAAAAGGCAAAAAAGGATTGCTCCAGGTAAGGGTCGAACCTGCAACCTTCAGGTTAGGAAATAGACGCCCTATCCACTAAGCTACAAGCGCTTATGTTGTCATGCTCATTCCTTTCGTCTACTATATCAATATGTTTGGGCCGAAGGCAAAAAAAGGTTGCTGTATCGCGCCAGGTAGGGGTCGAACCTACGACCTTCATGTTAGAAAATAGACGCCCTATCCACTAAGCTGCAAGCGCTTATGTTGTCATACTCATTCCTTTTGGCTAGTATATGCAATATATTTGGGCCTAATGGCCATTTTTTGTAAGTGGTATAAAATTAAAATTTTGAGGGGCTATAGAGGGTAGTTTTCTCTAATTATTTTGGGAGATTTTTAAAGATAGTCAGATTTACAACTGGTCGTTGAAAAATAGCTCAATTTCAAAAGTAATAGAAATTTAGCCACTTTTTATGTAAAGATAAATCTGAGCAAAAACACTGTTCGAAACCCAGAAAATACTCCAAATATATTTTGCTGGAATTCCAGCATAAGTATACTTGAACTCCAACATATTATACTGGAGTTCCAGGATATTATGCTGGAACTCTAGCATAATATGATGGAGTTCCACCATAAATACACTAGAACTCCAGCATAATATACTGGAGTTCCAACAAGTATAATGGTCCAGTATATTATACTGGAGCCAATAAAGTATACAGGTCCAGCATAATATGCTGGAGTTCATACACTAGTGCACTGAACTCCAGTATATTATGCTGGACCGATCTCTATTGCAGCAAAACGCTGGCTATTTTTTCTTGACTTGGTAAACGCTGGCTATTTTTGATTGACCAGTCCGAAAACTGGCTATACCGTGCTATTTTTACAATTATTTTTCCTCAGAAGTTGGGCTCATATTCAAGTTCGAAGAATATGATGGGCCTCCAGGTCCTAAACACTTCAATTTTCCAACCCGTTACCCACGTCCATGGCGCGATACGTAAAAGTTCGGTGACACGCGTTGGCTCCAATCGAAGTTCACCCGTACCGGTTATTTCCTCCATTTTCATAAGAAAGCTTCCTCATTAAACAATTCATTAGGGCTCGTCTCGAAAAACGATTCGATTCTCAGAGAACTCATTAATTAAATCGGCTGTTAATTTTGGTATCAATGAGTTTCTGAGAGCCTAGCATTTCAAATTATCTACTGCAAGATCTCCCTGGCATTTCACATTTTACCTACAATGGACGAGTCTTACTCCAATTTTTCTACCAGCCATTTGATCGGCTCTGTACCGGTTCGCACTCTTTACTCATGACTCTTTTGCGCTTAATTTCTCTTACTTTATGTATCGATTGCTCTAATTGAGACATTTTTTTTATTTTATTTTAATATATGGGATTTTAGGTCTTGCTTGTTATAGATTTAATTCGTTTTTGCTCGATTAGCTATTACGGAGAAGTGCAAAACCAAGGAGAAAAAAGCAAAACTAGGACTTTTCTAGCTCTTTTTTTTCTTAGTAACTAGCAAGTCAATTTGTTAAATTTAGTTGTAACAAAATGTCGTCTGGTGGTATCGGCATATATGGATGAATGCATGCTTTAGCCGTTAAGTTTATTTTTATTTGGTATATTTGCAATCCTTAGCTTTATGATTTAAAAAGCAACTTCAACATTTACAACTGATTGGACGAAAATGAATTCCAACTCATGAATTTTTTAGTTATGGAGATACGATAGTTGGGATTTAATTTACATCTAAATACTGGAGGTATCTGACTCCCTTTTCTAGTGGCGTTTCAAATCCTTAAATTCCTTGATTAGGATTTGAGTTCCTACTGGTTCAACTATGTAGAAACATTAGTTTTATTTATGCAATCCCTGGATTAAAATATCAACCATGAGATACAGACTTAGTTCAAATCAGCTTAAAAAGGTAAAATGTAATCATTATCCACGTTTAGTTAGTATTGCAGCTGCTTAGATGTTGGAGTTTTAGCTGAATAGATTGCTTGCACTGTGCAGGCTGTTGTTACTGAAGAAAAAAGCACCACTAACTCGCAAGGTACTTCACCATTTGTTGCATGGAGAGATTTGGGCTTATAAATCCATATGTCATGCTTTCAAGTGTCATATGAAAGGAACCAAAATAGGGGCTGTCATAATGTGATTTAAGTTGATTTAAGTTTGTCAAATCCATATTTACATAGGTAATACCCAAACAACTGCAAAGGATTTAAGCTTATGAATATGAAAGAATACGATCAAATCTGTCCTCTTAAGAGGACCCTTAATTTTTTCTACTGTTCTTCCAGAGAGCCGACTTTTGCTAATCTAATATATATGCAGCTCCTGCAGCAAATTTGCAAATATTTCCTCCAAATAATGGTGCCAGTACAGGGAACGGATATCAAACTCTCGGAGGAACTAGTGGTATGCCTGTTATTTATAGATTTCCCCCCTTTCCATGCATAGTGGCACGGTTGATATTTAGTAGTGAGAAATTAGTTGTTGATAAAAAAAAAGATTTGAGAAACTAATATGATTTGCATCTCATAATAGTAGGTTTGGATGAGTATATTAGTTGGTCAGTGAAATATATATAAAACTTTTATGATAAGAGTGCATTTTCTTTCTTTAGTTTGAAGTTCATTCCTTTTAGTTCATGTTATTGTTGAAGTATTGAAATGTTTATATTAGTATTTCTTTCTGAAGAATGTGATGCATTTTGTGATCCTTTGCTAAAGAAAGTGCATATTAAGTAGGATTGAGGGACTATGATGAAGGTGATCAAAGAAGATGGTATCATTGCAATAATAATCTCTAATCTACTAACAAATGAAAAAGGGTGTCTGATCATGGTGCTCTTCTATCTACAATACCAAGCTTATATTTATGTGTGGTAGTCATGCTTTAGGATAGAACTATACTATGGGCAACTATTTAAGGAAGGACAGTGTAGCGTCTAAAGCACCTCTATTTGGTAGTAGAATAATCTCCAATTGATTTTTCTCCTTCATTCTGCATTTATCTTCCTCCTCTTCTATTTATTTGATCGTCTCTCTTCGGTTTTTTTCTCCCTATTGGCGTTCCCGCCTTCACTTGGTAAATCTACCTTTTATCCTGATAACTGCTGCAGATAAGCTTGGAGAACTTCTTTTCTGATCGATATGCATGGAACGTAATTTTGTTAAGATTCACATCCTTCTATTCCCAACCAATTCATGTCATTCTAGAAGTAATACACAATGCAGCTACATTATCTTGAATTGTAACCACCTACCTCATGCAGAGGCGAATGGGCAGCAATCAGCAAACACCTGGAAAGGAGTATTTAGTGTCTCATCTTATACACAGTATTTCAATGTAGATGAAGATATTGTCATGAACAGACTGATGAGTTCTTTGAATCCTCTCAGTGGAGATTTCTTCAGCAAGATTGATGCCAACCCTGATCTGTAAGTCCTGCATTATCAATTATGAATGTAGGAGGAACAACAAGTTTTGTCAGTTGGAAGTACATAGACAATGTAGCTAGTTTTGAGAAATGCTGAACATCTATTGGTTTCATCAGATCCTTTTCTTTGATGTGATATTGACAAACCAATACAATCTAAAAAGTGCTTATTCTGTATCATCGTTTTTGTTTTCTCTTTTTATGCTTTCTATTTGTGCCATGGTTAGTCACGGTGCATGCAGCTAGTTATTGCTGTTAAGAAACTGAAAGAGATATCCATAGAAAGAAGGGGTTTGTTTGGTAGTTTAGTTCAAGCTGGCTAGATTTTTTTTTTTTTTTTTATCTGATAAGTAAGTAAATATTATTTCACTAAATCTGCGTAACCTATAATATGAAAAATAAAGATTCACACTTTTCAGGTTGTGCAATGAGCTAATAGAACCTAATTCTTTCCTATCTCATAAACATCTTCCAGCTTGTACCAGGAGGCTAACAATCATGTACACTTATACTTAAGTCTAGGATAGAAACCAGTTTTCCTTAAAAGCACCTTTGGTTTCTTTTTTTCTAAATGATCCCCCAAATAGAAGGGGGAATAGTCTCTTAGAGTTTTATTTTGTTCCTCCTCTCCTCTTATTTTCCAACAAAGGGTTCGTTCTTTGACAGTCATGGTCGTGATCCATTACTTCATAAATGCGTAGAAACATATTCCACAATTGTGGAGTTACTGGGAAGTGCAAAAGAAGGTGATTTGTATTTTAACTGCCTTTTCATACAGGTGACATCTACTTCACATACTTGTACCCGTTTTCTGCAGGTTATTCTGAGTTAAGATAGCAATAGCATCACATATTGGTGACCAGCTAAAGCAAACTATCTTAGGTGGTGTGCAAGTCCTCCATATCATCTTCTGTGGCTGTATAGTTAGCTGGCAAGTAGGAAAATTCAAATATTTTTAGGCTGAGCTCATGGGAACATACCACTGTTATGAGTTTCCTAATTTAATGCATCAGTATCCCCTCACAGTCCTTGAAACATTCCAGCAATTGTAACAACTGCACTAATCTTCCCACTTCTCAATAGTTTCATCTTCCCCAATGTCGCTTACCGTCCTTGATTTCTATATTTATCAATTTCAGCCAACTCTTTTTGTGCAACCGCAAACAGGTTAGTAAACATTGCTTTCAAAGGGGTATGTCCCAACCAAGCATCACAGCAAAAAAGAATTTTCTTACCATCACCTACCTTGAGATGCAGCATACTCGTGAAATCCTCCCACTAGCTTCTGGTGTATTTTCACAATCCACAATCATGAGATGTGAAAGCTGTATCAGTGCACCAAAAATTTTATCTTTCGAATTTGACCTCTACAACTTTTGAACAATGAATTACCCTTTTGGATATATATCCATAACCACTTGAATTATGGACTTTTGTTTTGCACCTGTACGTTCTTGATTCCAAGTCCGCCTTCTCTCTTGCTTATTGTAATAAACTCCTTTTCACAAGTTACAAAGGAGTTCAGCCCCTGGTCCCATCCCACAAAAAATCTCCTCTCAATTTGTTTAGCTTCAACTCCACCTTTTTTGGCTTTGAAATAAAGTCGTTATGTTAGTAGTGTATTGAGTACTTTGTTAGTAGACACCCCTTACACCCAGAAGAAAGCTATTGTTTTTTTTTTTTCCAGCTGGAAAGCTTGTACTCAATAATTTCCACCAGCCCTTGCCATATTCCTTCCGATTTGTATTTAGCATCTCGTGGGAGTCCCAACTAGCTTCCCGTAGTTCACGTTAAGTTCAGCCAACACTTGAATATTTTGAACATCGCAACCGGGAGATATGACATTTTTTCATATGCCGTTTGTAAACTCGAGAGTGCTTTAAACACATACAGTATTACCTTCAAATATGTTATATGATCTTTCTTTAAAAAAAATTCAATCTAATATCAACATAAATTTTTGGGTATTTGCATGCCTTCCCAAATTTTGAAACTCCTAATCCAACTCATTTCCATGTTCTTTCGTAGCAATAAACTAAGACCCTCCAACCCTTTTGATAAAAGGCCCTGAAAATCATCTCTTGTGATGGTCTAGTGGTAAGAGGGCAACGTGTGATGTGTGGGTTAGACGCACATCACAGGTTCAAACCTGTCACGGACGACATCCTGATATTTAAGTGGAGAAGGGTAGAGGGGCGGGTCCATTATCCAAGTAGTTACAAACCGTACGCTGAACCTCAGCAATTTCTCGGTTATCCCAAAAAAGAAAAACATCTTTCTCCGGAGCCTTATCTCCTGCGTACTAGTTTATTACCACATACTTTCTCTTCCTCAAAAGGCTATGCAACTGAATGAAGTCTTCTTCTACAATTTTTTTGGAGTTTACCAAGTTAAAATCTAGGCCTCCAATTCTCTTATTCTTTATGTAAAGACACGAAGGACTGAATCAGTTCATTGGTACCCTCTGTATCTTCCACTAGATTCTCATTACCACCATAGCTTCAATTAAAATTTTATAGATTAGTCATTTTGTGATTTATCTCCTTGCCTCGGCCAAAGCACTCAACTTTTTCCTTCTATGAAATTTCCTCACATTCGGCAGTTTCCTCCAATTCCATCTCTAACTCTGCACTTTGCACCATTTCATTATTTGTCAACTCCCCATTTTCCAATATATGTCCAGAATCGGCATTATGTACAAATATATGATTTCTTCTTTTCCAATCTACCAAAAGTGTTAATATTCCATTCTCTCGCACTAATCTTCAGTACTTTCAATTCATTGGGTCAAATTGTAATATGGTCTATGTCTTTCAAAAGACCCACACCGCTTTTGCAACAACTCCATAAATCCATTGACTTCTAACCATATGTTCTCGAGTTTGAATTATGAACCTTTTCTTTCCACTCCTTATAATGACGATTCTGGCCTGAAGATGTCTTAGGCCTCATTTATTTTTATTAAGATTACGACGTCTGTATCTGAATACACATGTGAATATTAATATGTGTATTAAGATTAAAATGTCTGAATATGAGAAATTTAAGATGTTGCATTAAGATCTGAATACCGAATAATTATGACTGTTTGTTTTCTCTACATCTGAATATGTAAAACTTGTCTTTATTTATTTGTTCCAATTTATGTGAACCTGTTTGACTGGGCACGGAGTTTAAGGAAAAATGAAAGACTTTTGGAATTTGTGGTCCTAAATAAGTCAAAAAGGGGTCAGAGTATTTGTGTGGTTATAAAAGCTTCTCATTAAGGGTAGAATTGTAAGTTTAAGCTAAGTTGTTTTTAAATTTAGAAAGGTATCATTGTTTTTGGAACGGACCAAAAAGAAAATAGGTTCGCATAAACTGGAACGGAGGGAGTATTAGGTATAAATTCAAATCAAGTAGTACTAATTAATTTAATATTATATTAAAAAAATATTTTTTAAAAATTATATGGTGGTTGATGGTGATTATAGCTAATAGTGGTGGTTGTGGGTGTCGACTGGGTGGTGTTGGTGTTGGTTTGATATTGGTGATTAAGAGTAGTAGACATTGGATGAGTATAGTAGTTAACGATGGTGGTAGCGACTGATAACAATGATGAGTGATATAATAGTGGTGATCGGTGATTGTTGTGGCAATGATGTTTGGTGGTGATGGTTGTAAATGACGGCTAGTGGTATTAACAACTAACATTTGTGCTTAACCGCGGTAGTGGTTGTGGCTGGGGATTGTGGTAATAGATGGTGAGTAATGGGTGGTAGTAATGTATAATCGTGGAGGACAACGATAGCAGTGGTGATGGTTATTAGCGGTGAAAGTATAGGAGTAATACTGAAATATTATTTTTACATGAATTCTTGAATGTATAACATCTTAATTATATTAAGACTCCTTAATCATTAATATCTATTCAGACCCATTAATTGATTGTAAAATTGAAGAAACAAACATACTTAATGGTTAAAGGTCTAAATATTAACGTTCAGATCTAAAAGACAAACTCACTTGATGACAAATATCTGAATGATTAAGATCCAAGCCTCCATTAAGTGCAAACAAATGAGGCCGCAGGCTAGGTCGGTTGCCTGATATTGATTAAATTTCTAATCCCACTCAAATGAGAAGAGGAATATATCTTTCCTCGAAGCTTCTTTGGAGCTGTCTCTCTAACCCATGTGAAACTACCGATACACTATGGTCCATGGACATTCAACTAAATTCGTTTCCTCAATAAATTCAGAATTTTTTTCATTAGACTTGGAAGAACACCTCTTCATCAAAGACTTGGAAGAACACCTCTATAAATGGTATGCTATGCGTCAAAAAGGTTGTTTATTATTGGCTCTGTTTTTCACCAGTGTAACTTGTACACTTGTTTCATTAAAGTCTCCATTGACCACCCATGGTCTAGAGTAGACCAAACTCTTCTAACAGCAGCAATGTCAAACCACAGTTCACTCTCTCCTTTCTTGTGCTTGGTCCATAAAGTCCAGTGAAAATCCAATAGAGTTGTTTGGATTATTCTTTAACGAATCAGAGACCGAGCGATTACCAGTTATTACATCATTGAAAGACTAGTACCTCTTGTCTCATATCATAATCATGTCATTCCTTGTGTACCATTAGCCTTAAACATACTAAAATGACATCCATTAGGCCAAGAACTATGGAAAAACTCCATACTATCTTCTTCAATCCAGTGTTATTAAAGGCTCATTTAAGGTGCACTTAAGCCCTGAAGCTCATAAAAGCTTAGGGAGGGCGCTTCGCCTCGCTTAAGTTGTACTTCAGCCTAAGGCAAGGCATTAAGGCCTCATTTGTTTTTTTTTAAGATTAAGACGTTTGAATCTGAATACACATCTGCATATATTAAGATGTGCATTAAGATCTGAATAAAAATAATTAAGATTGTTTGATTTTTAATATTTGAATGTATAAAACTTATCTTTATTTGATAATTAATAAACATAAAATTTAAATGAAATATTAACTAATCTAATATTCTATCAATAAAGTATATAGTTTTTAAAAATATGATAGTTGTTGGTGGTGATGACTAACGGGTGAATGTCGACGAGAGGCGGTGCTTGGTGGTAGTTTTGGTTAATGATGGTGCTAGTAACTAGTAGTGATTGATAGTGGTGGCGATTATGATTGAGGATGGTGGTGGTGGGTGGTGATAGTTAATAATGGCGGGCGGTGATAATAGTTGTGACCGAGGAAGGTGGTGGGTGGTGGTAGGTTATAAGATGGGCAGTACCGGTTGTGGTTGTTGATGCTGATAGGGTGATCAGTTGTGGTAGTTGAGGTGGATGAGTGTTAATTGTGGGTGAGAATGATGGTGGTCGGAGTGGTGGGGATAGTGGGTTGTGATGGTTATTAATGGTGGTGCTATGATTGAGGGTGATGGTGGCGTCGTGGTGGTGGTAGTGGTGTTGGTGGTGGTTGAGCGTGGTGGTGGTAGTGGTTGAGTATGGTGGTGGTGGCGGCATGGTGGCAGTTAATAATGGTAGGTGTTGGCAGCATTAATAATGAATATGTGATAGCATCTTAATGAAATTAAGTCTCTGTTATAGATCTTAATCATACAGACCTGTTCAGACCCATTAAGTGGTTGTGAAGTTAAAAAAAAAACACAGTTAATGATTAAGATCTAAATAATTAAGTTTTAGACTTTAAAACCAAACGCACTTAATGTCTGAGATCTGAATAATTAAGATTCAGATCTCCATTAAGTGCAAACAAATGAGGCCTAAGACATTTCAAGGTCTCAAGTTCGAAACCCACTGGGTGCAAACAATTTCTGAGGGCCATCGGACTGGGTAAAACCTGAATTAACCGTGGTGCACTTGCGGGAAACTCCTTGCCGAGGGCCTGTGCACCCCCGGGATTAGTCGGGGCTCGAAGAGACCCGGACACCCGGTGCTAAATCAAAAAAAAACAAATGAGGCCTAAGACATGCACCTCATTGCCCATGAGTTTTGTCGTAAATCAAACGACACTAATCAACAAACATAATCAGAAAATAAGTGTATTAGCTATATATATATATATATATATATATTATATATATATATATTAGCTATATATATATATACATGTATATACATATATATTCCCCTTCATTGCGCCTTTTCTTATTAAAGCTCCCACTTTAAGTACGCTTTGCGCTTAAAGTCCCAACGGACCTAGAGTGCTTCGTAGAGCTTTTCGCTTGTGACAACTCTGCTTCAATCTTTACTTCCTGCAAACAATAAGAATCAAATTTAAGTTTGACAATTGAAGATCATGCATTTAATAGACTGAGACTTATGCTTTTCTCTCTCCTTAGAAATGAACCTCTTCTTGTTCTTCTGATCTTCTCCCCTGCGTATAACTTTCAGGCGTATTTGGCTTCTTCTCACCTTTACTGATCGATCTTATTCAGATTTAATCATTTCCTCTTTCATATGTCTTTATTCCTTTATCCTTTCAGTTTTCACTGCATCTTACATATTTTTTATTTCTTTATACAGTCATTTACTTTGGGTTTCTTAGTTATCTGGACGATCACTGAGTATCTTAATCCTAGTATATGGTGACGAGAAAGGTGATCATATTTGAGACTAGGAATTCCTTGCTGTTTCATCCGGTACAGCGGATATGGAAAGGAAAACTTTATTCATGGCCGGAGAAAAGATTTTTGAAGTAAGATAAATGATCTGAGTATCTTAAGCCTAGGATATGGTGACGAGAAAAGTGATCATATTTGAAACTAGGAATTCCTTGCTGTTTCACCAGTTCAGCAGAGATGGTAAGGAAAGGTTTCTTCATGGCCAGAGAAATGATTTTTGAATTAAGAGAAATGAGAGATAGTATATGAGACTAGTCCAAGGTCATTAAAAGAAGTAAGAGATACACCAACAGGATTCATGTGGATAGGAAAAACTTGATGGAGATTTCTGAGGTGCTATAGTTAGCATCAACAGGTACATGGATGATTTGTAAACGATAGAATGGGGACAGGGACATGCATACTTCATATATCAGAATTGTAACATTTATGAAAGGTAAGTGAGAATTGTGTTGATAAGTAGTAATAGGAAATCATTGGTCAGGATTCCTGTGATTAATGTGGATAAAGGATGGGCTGATACAAATACATCAAGTGTTTGGTAGGGTTGCTTTGCCACAAGTCGAACAAGACATCCTTGCTTGGCAGAGTTACAAAATTGGACAGATTCCAATTAGGAGGCACCGACGTGAGTTAATATCAAGCAGATAAACAAGGATTTATTTTTGTTTGAGTTTCCATTAAGGAAGGAAGCTCAAAGAACTAAGTTTGGA
>MU771637.1:83985-155898 GCA_026770625.1 Nicotiana glauca | reverse complement strand
GGGGGTGAGCGTTGGAATGCATCTGGTTTGGCGGTCTCCCGTGAACACATGTCAAGGTACGAATGGGGAACCACAATATTTGTAGATTAGACTTGTAGGCCTCGCTCTAGATCTTTGGTCGGATAACATTTTCAAAGTAGTAGGTGAAAAATGTGGTGGTCCCAGGATGGGTAATGATGCAAAAAGTAGAGCACACTTGAAGTGAGCTAGGATTTGCATTGACTATAGAGAAGTTATTACTTCAAGAATGAATTTCTCTATTGAGCATTTGATCTTCACAGTGCTGGTTTTGGTGGAAGCTGTGATGTGGGTAGAAAGAATAAGCAAAAAGCATGTATTCGGTAGCTAGAATTTGTCATATGGAGTTGCTGCAAGCATTGGATTTGTTTAGAAACAAAGTGTGCAAAAGTCCTGAGGTGGAAAGTTCTAAAAATGACACCGCACTCACACATGTTTTCAAGAAAGGGGAAGAATTTGAATTTTCAATTGATGAGGCTATGAGGCAGAATAAACAAAGTCGGGAGAGGTCTTTTAAACCCAAAAGAACGTAGGCCAAAATAATAAGGGACTATAGGAAAACAAAATAAATACGCACCAAAGCACCATTGACCCATGGCTATTTCAGACAGGATATTACACTTCAAAAGGCGAAACTTTAGAAGTTCGACTTTTGGTTGAAGTCGGAGCTTCGAGACAAATACACCAAAAGGCCTCAAAAGTTCCCCTCTAAGCCCGACATGCAGAATGCAAATGAAAGTGTTAGGAGGGTGAAGGTGAAGATGTTGCTTTAGTAAATCTGTAAGAAACCTCATGTTGCTGATGGTCCTACCAATGACAAATACAGAGGTAGGCATGTCGGTCGAGGCTCCAATTCCGATGGTCTACGAAGATTTATCGTCGTTGTCTAGTGTGGACAAACCTTTAGACTTACTAATGCTGCCTTGGATTGAAGGGGATTGTCAGGGGAGGGCCAACAAGCAATCTCCAGCGAAGTAGGTTAAAAGGAACATGTTGAAATTATGTAAGTAGCTGAGTGTTCATATTAATGAATTTGAGGATGAAGCTCAAGATCTCATTTTCAGAATTGAGAAAAGCATGATTACAAGAAAGAATCAAATTCGAGAAGCAAGCACTAAGTCAATACAACATGGGTCAGAAAGCTCAAAATTTGGAACTTATAGAGTTTGGCATAAATGATGGGGAAAGTAACTAAAATGACAAGAGCATAGGGAGGAAGATAGGATCAGAAATGAGGTTATTCACGACAAGGTGGGTGTGGCCCCTATTGAGGACAAGATGCGGGAAGCACAACTCAGATGATTTGGTTATGTGAGGAGGAGGAGCACAGGCGCATCGTTGAGGAGGTGTGAGAGGTTGACATTGGAGAGCCTACGGAGAGGTAGAGGTAGGCCAAAGAAAAGATGGGGTGAGGTGATTAGGCAAGACATGACATAACTTCAGTTGATCGAGAACATGACCCTTGATAGAAAGATATGGAGGTCGAGGATTAGGGTAGTAGAGTAGGTAGTCTAAAGTGTTCATAATAGTAGTATTGACACTCAATCTCGCTTTTTGTTGATAGTAGGTTTTTATGACTAACCGTTGTTTTCTTTTATTGTTGACCACCTTACCGTCTTGTTTTTATTCTGCTTTTATATGGCTTTTTGGTACTGTTCCTTCTTGTCTAACCGTTTATTATCCAGAGAGTAGGTAGTCTAAATGATGCTTTTAAAAAGAAAAAACATAGAGTACTGCCAAGAGCTTCTTTGGATCACTTCCCAATTCTACTGGAATGTGGTGACTGGAGTAAGTCAAAATCTCACTTCGAATTCAAAATCATGTGGCTACATGCTACTGGTTTTGCAGAATTGGTCGACGGATGATGGAAATATTATGATATCAGGGAGACCTGATTTGCTTCTTGCTAAAAAGTTGAAGATGCTGCGGGAAGATATCAAGAAATGGAACATTAATGTTTGTGGCAGATTGGAAAGCAGGAGGAAGAATCTGCTAACTGAGCCGGAAGCACTAGACCATCAGAGTCAGTCATCAATGGCGGATGCAGAAATGATGAGCAGAAGAAATGAAATACTTAAGTAGTTTGAGGAGGTTGCAAGGGTAGAGGAGAAGCCGTGGAGGCAAAAGTTAAGGTGTTTACTGATCAAGCAGGGTTGACGAGAAACACAAAATATTTACATATATTGGCAAACGCTCAAAGAAATAATAATATTTGAGAAGCAGGAAATAACAAAGGAGAAGGCTCGAAGAACCAACAACGATAAAAAGACACGTTTTGAATTTCTATGAGATGCTCTTCCGATATAAAGAAAAGTGGATAAGTGGAAACCTGCCTGGGAAGATGGCAATATAAAGATGTTTTCTATAAGAGATAGAATGGCTTCAGAGGCCATTCACTGGAGAGGAGGTTACTGCATCATTAACAAATTCAATTAGAGACATCAAAAAATGAGGAGATTGCTTGGAGGCAAAGGTCTAGGGCCTTGTGGTTGAAAGAGGGAGATAAAAATACTAAATTCTTTCAGAGGACAGCAAATGCACACAAGAGGTACAACAACATAGATCAACTAGTGGTTAATGGTGTTACACTGGAAGATCCTGCTGCTATTAAAGGAGAGATAGTAAGGTTTTATCAGCATCTTTTTACGGAGTCTGAATTCTGGAGACCAAACTTTAACATGGTGGACGGTCCTGCAATCACTGATGAAGAAAAAGAATGGCTTCAAAGACCTTTTGGGGAACAAGAGGTGCATGACTGCCTCAAACTTTGAGCTATTGATAAAAGCCGAGGTCCTGATGGTTTTACTATGGGTCTCTATTTCAATTGCTGGGATATCATTAAAGGAGACATACTGCTAGCTATTCAGAATTTTCACAGCCATGAGGTCTTTGAAAAGAGCCTGAATGCCAGCTACATAGCTTTGATTCCAAAGAAAAATGGGGCAAAAGAATTAAAGGATTTCAGGCCTATTAGTCTGATAGGTAGTGTTTATAAAATTATCTCTGAACTTTTGGCTGAAAGACTTAAATTAGTGATCTCTAAGCTGGTTGGCAAACACCAAATGGCTTTTATTAAAGGAAGGCAAATCATGGATGCTGCTCTTATAGCCAATGAATGTGTTGACTCTAGATTGAAGGAGAAGAAGCCAGGAATCTTGTGCAAGTTAGATCTAGAAAAAGCCTTTGACCACGTTAATTGGGACTTCTTAATAAACATGCTGAGACAGATGGGTTTTGGTACAAAATGGACCAATTTGATCAGATTTTGTATTAGCACTGCCAGGTTTTCAGTGTTGGTTAATGGCTCGCCCGAAGATTTCTTTCCCTCACACGGGGGATTGAGGCAAGGGGATCCTCTATCCCCTTTTTTGTTCATTATAGCTATGGAGGGATTGAACAACATGCTCCACACAGCACAACAGAATAATTGGATCAGGGGTTTCAGGCTAATCAACAGACAAGGTGGAAGTCTGTAGATATCACATCTTCTCTATGCAGATGATGCCATTATTCTTTGTGATGAATAGATAGACTAGTTAAGGATGCTGAGAGTTATTCTTGCAATCTTTGAAGGCATATCAGGGCTTCATATTAACCGGGGGAATAGCCTAATTGTCCCCGTTAATGAACCTCGGCAAATTCAGCAACTTGCGGGGATTCTTGGTGGTGAATTTGGGGTTTTTCCAACTATCTATCTTGGTATGCCTTTGGGGGCTAAGTGTAGATCCATTGATACATGGAATGGGATCTTGGAGAAATGCGAAAAGAAACTAGCAAGGTGGAAAAGTCAATATCTCTCTTTAGGAGGCAGGCTAGTACTTATCCACAGTGTACTCCAGCTCTTCCTACTTATATGATGTCTTTGTTCCCTATCCCTCCAAAAGTTGAAAGCGGAATGGATGCTTTAAGGAGAAAATTTCTATGGCAAGGCAACAAAGAAAGAAGAGTGTTTCATTTAGTTAAGTGGAAGACAGTCACTCTCAGCAAGAGGCAGGGAGGCATGGGAATAAAAAATTTGAGGAAATAAAACCAAAGCTTACTCATGAAATGGCTGTGGAGATTCACAACAGAAGAACAATCATTATGGAGGATGGTAATTAAAGACAAGTATGGAGAGGTTGGGCCTTGGAAAACAAAGATAGTAAACACTACCTATGGGGTTAGTGTCTGGAAGACAATCAGAAATCTTTGGCAAATGTTCAGCAACAAAATCAGCTATAAAGTGGGTAGTGGACAGAACATTTCTTTTTGGGAAGACAATTGGTTGGGGCAGGAGTCTCTTACGACAATGTACCCAGACATTTTCTTAATAAATCAGCAGCAGAAGGCCACTGTGAACGAGGTTTGGTCAGCTCAAGGGTGGAATCTCAGTTATAGAAAACTCTTAAATGATTGGGAAATCACTAGAATTGCAGATTTTTACAACAAACTTAATCAATTCACTGGGGTCACTCAGGACGTAGACTAGGTGTGGTGGTTGGGGCACAACTCAGGAAGGTTCTTAGTCAAGTCTTCCTATCAGATGTTTAATCAAACTAATATTGTGATTGATCTTTGGCCCTCGAAACACATATGGAAAGTAAGAATACCCTACAAAGTGGCATGTTTTGTTTGGTTGGTTGCTATAGAAAGGCTTGTTTAACACATAATAATTTGAGGAGTATGGGAATATCTTTGTGCTTTACCAACAGTCACCTTTTTCTGCACTGTTCGGTGATTGTTCAGGTTTGGAACATATTTATAGCACTAACAGGGATTCAATGGGTCATGCCCAACAGCACCATGGAAATGTTGTCATGCTGGAACAAGGGGAGAAGATCTGTAAGTAAGAAGAAGAGATGGGGTATGATTCCTGTATGCATATGGTGGACGCTTTGGAATGAGAGGAATTCAAGATGTTTTGAAGACAATGCTAACTCAATTCAGAAGAATAAAATGAATTGCCTACTGCTTTTTCTTTTTTGGTGTAAACTGGAATACATAGATGACTCAGAAAAGCTTAAATAGATGTTCTAGGGTCTTTGTAAGAAGATAGATAAATTGATATATATTTTTGGTTACTCCCTATGTAATTATGACATGCACACTCTTTGTGCTTTTGAACATAGCAAACTGTTATCATCTCAAAAAAAAAAAAACTCAAAAACTGAGTTTCAGTGGTGGAGACAGAGTGGTGAGAGAGTCCTGTCTTTCTTATCTATTGTTCAAGCTTGCTAGTTTTTTTTTTGGTTATGGTAAAACGAAACTGAGCTTGGTAACGAGATCTTGTGCATTCAAAAATGATATCCCTCGGATCCAAAAAGAATGACTACATTTAGAGTATGAGGGATAAGCTATCTAATTTTATATCCCAATTTAGATATTTAACTTTTTGACTTTTAAAAATAAGTTTAATCAGTCAAAAACTACTTAGAAGTACTATAAATCACGATATTCACAATTAAAATTATTTGAGAAGTGTCTTATCTTATAAAATGCTAGTAATATTTACAACTGTTCGACTCTCCAAAATTGTAATGTTGTAGAAAATGAAACAGGTGGAGTTCTACTTTTCTACATGAACTGTGGTTCCGATCTTGAAGGGAATTTTATATTCGTTCTACTACTGTGTTAATATATATTATTATTATTATTATTTCCCCTGCACTAGTATATTTGTTAAGTGCCTTTTATTTCAAGAAAGTGAGTTCATGAGAAGTTAGATATAGTTCGATTACTCTTATTTGGGAATAAATAACAATAACATTCTTGGTTTTCTATTTATGATGAAAGCTTCTGTTTACTGGGATTCCAATTGCTGGAAGTTTTACTTCTTTTTCTTTTTTTTTTTTGGTTAATGTTTTCATACATGCATTACATACATATACTAGGTGTGGTGTTGTTGGAGTATCGAATTCTGTATTTTTCCATCTTAAATGTTTCTATTGAACCATTTCTGTGCTCTATTTTTCATGTCTAATCCAGGTGTCTACTATCCGATTATTAGTTTTTTTTTCAATTGTAAATTTCTTTGTACCTCCCTCTTCTGATTTAGAAATTTGTAGCCCCGAGTATTAGAGTATGTTAGTTGCTGTAATGTACTGGAGAACCACAATGTAATAATGTGAAGGATCAAGCTGAAATGGTATTGAGTCAATATAGAACGACTCAAGTTGTCAGCCAACCAGTCTGATAATATCTTGCGCATAAGCAGTTGTAACATTGTATTATCTGTTTCTAATCCGTCTGATACGATAACAATGGTGGATTTGGTGCTCTTTATAACTTCCCAGTCTTTCATCTGCTTCTCTGATATTAATCTTCTCCCTCGTTTTTGTGTATTCCCTTCAGTTATGGGCTTGTCTGGGTGTCTGCTACTTTGATATTTGTCATTTCTTCCCTGGGAAATTGTGCTACTTACCTGATGCATAAAAGAAGTGATAGCAGCAGTTCTTGGTCATTTGATGTCAACTATGTGAACGTCGCGGCAGGCTCAGTTTACGGTTATGCACTGCTTGTGCCAATGGGGTTCTATTTCTTGCTTCAGTACTTGGGTTCTAGTGCTAGCCTCATACGCTTCTGGTGCTTGTGGGGATATTCCCTCTTTGTTTTGACTTTGAGCTCCGTAAGTATTTCTAAGAATGCTGTGTCTTTTGTCTAGATTATTGACATATGCCATCAGTACCTGAATGTCTGATGTAATAGTAATGGATTTCTCTTAGTACCCTATATGGTTGAGAAGCTTATGGGTTTCTTTAAGTCTAGCTATGTGTTTAAAGCAACATCTACGAGAGCTAAAGCATGTTCATAGTAGCATAAGTTACTCCATCAAACAATAATGTAGAAGTTATGGATCTGTCACATGTGAGGCACCTGAGTGTGCAGCCCATAAACTTGACAATGCATGGACAGAATTGACACCGTATGGTTTGCATATTGCAGTTTAATGTAATCTTTTGATCATCCATTGGAGATCACTTCCACTCTTCGGAAACTTGATTGGTTTCGTTCGTCTTTCTGGTAACTTTGTTGACAAGATACTTTTGTTCTCTGTGTCTCAGTTTCTGTTGGTAATCCCAATCGAGTTTCTTAGGTGGACAATCACACTACTGGCTGGTGCTGCCTCAGCTAGCTTTGTTGCTGCAAATCTCAAAATGTATATACAGTCAAATGATCTCACGATTGTATTGGTTGCTGCTTTTGTCCTGCAAATGGGCCTGACAATCTTCATCAAGATGTGGTTTTTCTCTTGAGACTTGGTTTTGTAGGTAAATTGTAGCTCAAATTGCTCTTTTCAAGGCGGCAAGTAGTTTTGAGTTTTATTTCTTGGACACAATTTCCCCCCTTTTCTGGTTCGGGATACAATTACAGTGGTTTGTATAGCTGTGAAGCAAAAGAGTACTGGAAAGTCTAACAGAGAACTTGCAGAGAAGTGTCTAAATACTGTCAACTAAGTCCATTGTTGTTCGTGTTGCTTGTTGATCGGTGATTGAAGAACATATGCTTCTGGTCTGTAAATTTAGTAGACTTGTGATCACAAGATGTAAAAACTATTTCTGTTTCATCATGATCTTTTTGGAGTTCTATATTTGCAGATCGTTGTACATATAAATCACTTATGTTAGATATCATCTCCTTCCTACATTTACATAATGGCAGTGGTTGAGTAGAAAGCAAAGGATAATTGTACACTAGTATTCCTATTTCCTACATCGTTGAAATTTCATATTTGAGAGGCGGATGAATCTAGACAAGAGGGGTTGCTCTGATGGTAAGCAACTCCCACTTCCAACCGAGAGGTTGTGAGTTCGAGTCTCCCCAAGAGCAAGGTGGGAAGTTCTTGGAGGGAAGGATGCCGGGGGTCTATTTGGAAACAGCCTCTCTACCCCAGGGTAGGGGTAAGATCTGCGTACACACTACCCTCTCCAGACCCCACTATGTGGGATTATACTGGGTTGTTGTTGATGTTGTTGTTGAGAGGCGGATGAATCTCGATTTCTACTTGCACTTCGGCCTTTGATGTTGCCAAGTATCATACGTCATATGACTAACATGAAGCTCCTCCTTGTAGGGCGCAGACGTTAACCATTGTAATTTTTCCAGCAAGGTCTCTGTCATTGAACTCGCCGCTTTGTTTTGTTTGTTCATTTTCTTATCCTTTTGGTCACCTTGTTAAAACACACACACACACACGCACCCCTCGAGATTGATTTCTTTAAAAAGTGAGAGTTCCTCAATTCCGAGAAGTGCTTTAATTCATTTCGTTAGAGAAACCCGGCTTCTGAATAATTTAGAACAAGTAGTTTGTGTTTTAGCTTTTTGTAAGTGCTCATCAACGAGAAGGGGACCCCTTTTATAGAAACTTCACCCTCACATTCGCCTGCGCACAAAACAAACACTTCTAATAGCCAAGATTATAAGTTTCTAGATGTCATAAGTAATCGTTTGCATCAGTTTTCTTCTCGTTTCTTCTATTTTCTCCGTACCAAACACGTTGTGTACGTCTAAGAAACTTATGTAAAATACTTTTGTGTCTAAAATATTTTTGGTAATCATTTTGAATTTTTTTTCTTTAGGTATTTTGATAGTATTGACATAAGATGAGTTTAAATAGATTAATATGATCAAGTTTAGATAGTCGGTCCTAACTTATTTGGGATTAAGGTGCAGTTATATTTTGGAAATTTTTATTGTTTGCTTAGGTATAAGGATAGGTGATGTATAATATCTTACAAGGTAGATGGGAATAGTGTTCCGGTGATATTCTTTTTGTTTAAAGATTGACAATAATGCTCAATTGTACCAAGTGATATGTAGAGATTTAAGATATTTGTGAACGAATGTGACTTATGTTCATAACGTAGAAGCTTATTCTCCTCTTTTTCTGAGAAATATTTTTAGGAACTTCAGAATATCCAAAAGAGACGAATCTGGGTGTAGTCTCACTTTGGGTTTTGTTTGAAATGAACACTACCTTTGCTCTTTTCATGGTTGGTCTTAGTTTTTGATTTTTTGTTTTTGTTTGGCTTTTGACATGGATTTGGGAATCAGGTGATCAATGTATAAAGTACTCTCTTTTGTCCCCTTATTTTGGAGTGTTTATAAAAAAAAAGTTATTCTTCAATTGAGATTTTGCCATCTTTCTTTCAGTAGAGTAGTATTTTAATTGAACTTCTTAGTACACAATAACAATAGGGACATTGGCATAACTGTACCTCGGAATAAATCGGCACCCATTCATCCTCCATAGTAGAGTAGATGCAAATGTTTCGAATCGATGATCTTTGCAAGACAGCCCCGGGCATCATAGCATGTCAGGAATAAAGAGACTTAAATGTAATCACTCCTTTGGTTGAGGCCTATGACATCCTTGTCCTTTCAATTTTTGATTCACGTGTCTTTTTATTGTCACCGTTTGTATACGACTAAAATCGTAGAGTCCGATTTTATGATCATTGTGGCATTCTGAAGCTTTATCTGGAAGGACCGAGACACAACTCGAGGTTCGATCCCGAGGGTTCCCTATGTTCGACCTCGGAGTAGCAGCAAATCAGTGACTATCATTAACGAGGGGGAAATACCCTAGGCACGTGGTGAAAGCTGACAACACCTGCGATAATAGTACCAGTCCGTACCGGACTGTTAAGTAGCTGTACCAGGTACGTTTCTTTATAATAATTATACATGTATCATGTTGGGATTCCCCCTCCTATATAAAGGGACCCTTGCTATTTCTTGCACACGTATGATATTCAATACAAGAACAAGAACATTCTCTGCTCTCCAACTTAAACATAGTCTCCTCTGATTTTATTGCTTACATTTATTATATTGGCTACGTTTATTGTGTTTCATTGATTGTTCTTCATTTATTACTCATCATTGATCATAAAGAACCATTATTGATGCCTTTAGAACAGTTAGCCCTTCATCGATCACCCCCAGTCAATCTCGTTAGCTCGACCTCGAGGCCCAGCATAGGCCAGTCCGGGACCCTAATTCGCAGCCGTTTGGTTTGAATAAACGACACTGCCTCTCACTCTTACTTTACTTTCCTACCTCACACTTAGCATCTACTGCTTAACAACTAGCATAAAAATAAATTACGTATTTTTAGAACCACAAAATCAAATGTAATTGTAATTACCATTTTCAAGGTAAATAATTTGGCGCCCCACCGTGGGGCTAAAAATAATAGTGATTGTTTTCGTGCTGGTTTACTAAAAAACACAAGTTATTCTTCACACTTTTTCTTGTCCAATAATATTTGATTTCAGGTCAAAATATCTAACTCAGTGAATGCACATGAAAATAACAGTCCTAAAGGCCATAGAGAGAATGTTGTAGCTGTTCCAGGTATCGGTATACCACCATGAAACCCTAAGGATGCACCAGAACCAATTCCCTTGGACGTGGTCTCACGCAACGCCCAACACGTCGATATAAGCTCCCACACTAACAAGAGTATACGCTAAGAAAAACAACAAGAAGCTCAGCAAACCCCAGCTCGAAAGGAAAGAGAGGCAGGCAGTAGGAACAAAACGGGAATACCTCGGCACATCGTTCATATGATCATTGGGGGGACCAACGATCCTCAAGGACCCGTGATCAAGCAAATAAAAGCTTCCGCTGCAACAGAAGGGCAAATTCGGGTTTGTATGCCCGAAGACATCCTTGCATTCAGTGAATAGGACTTCGAAACCTTGTCTTATCAAAATAATGATGCGCTGGTAATTTTATTTCTCTTGAATAACGTTCAAATTAAACGTGTACTCGTGGATCCAGGTAGTCAAAGGTGGTATAATAGCTCAAACTTCTCGATCAGGTCATACCTACCTCCCGAGTCCTCAATGGCTTCAACACAGCTGGCGAATCAATGAATGGGGAGATCACCCTCCCGGTCAACATGTCTGGTGCAGTTCAGAATACCAAATTTCATGTCATTGAAGGTGACATGAAGTATAACGCATTGCTTGGAAGGCCATGGATACACAACATGAGGGCAGTACCGTCAACTCTTCATCAGATGATAAAGTTTCCAATAAAAGATGGTATAAAAACAGTATATGGAGAACAACATGCGGTGAAGGAAATGTTCGCGGTACACAGGGAGGCACCAACTTCCATACCCTCCACCTCGGAGGAACGGGAGGGCAAACGAACCCCCGGGGACAATGAAGAAGACTTCCTCGCTCCCTAAACCTTCATTTCCCTAGAAGAATCAGATGCAACAAAATCAACAATTGAAGAACTGGAGCATGCTGTTTTGATCGAGCATCTCCCAGATCGGAAGGTACACCTAGGAACGGGAGTAACCCCCTAACTCAGGAAAAAACTTGTTCAATTTCTTATTAATAACATAGATTGCTTTGCTTGGTCCCATTTAGATATGACAGGGATCCCACCGGAAATAAAAACCCATCGACTAAGTGTCGTCACCATGTTCAAGCTAGTGAAGCAAAAAAGAAGACTACAGTCCAAGATAAAACACATCTTCATCAAGGACGAGGAACAAAACTCCTCAAAATAGGGTATATTAAAGAGGTAAAAGTATCCCGAATGGTTGGCCAATATGGTGGTAGTTCTCAAAAAAGGGGAATAAGCTAAGAATGTGCGTAGATTATAAAGACTTAAATAGAACATGCCCCAAAGATTCATTCCCGTTGCCCAACATCGACCGCTTGATTGATGCCACGGCCAGTCACGAGATCTTCACTTTTCTCGAAACTTACTCGGGGTGTAATCAAATTCAGATGAACCCTGAGGATAGGGAAAAGACCTCGTTCATCATGAAGTACGGTACATACTGTTACAACGTGATGCCTTTCGGGCTAAAAAATGCGGGAGCCACCTGCCAACACCTAGTTAATAAGATGTTCAAATATCAAATAGGTAAATCCATGGAAGTTTACATTGATGATATGCTAGTTAAGTCCCTGCACGTAGAGGACCATTTGACTCATTTGTAGGAGACATTAGACATCCTCAGAAGCTAAAACATGAAATGCAACCCTCAGAAATGTGCCTTTGGAGTGGGTTCAGGAAAATTCTTAGGCTTCATGGTGTCAAACAGGGGGATTGAAATCAACCCCGACAAAATCAAAGCCATCGAAGAGATTACGGTGGTAAACACAGTAAAGGACGTGCAACGACTGACCGGGTAGATAACAACCTTGGTGCTAATTCATATCGAGGTCATGAGATAGGAGTCATCATTTCTTCTCCTTACTGAAAAAGAAAAACAGCTTCGAATGGACTCCGAAATGCCAACATGCCTTAGAGGATTTGAAGCGATATCTGACAAGCCCATCTTTACTCCGCACCCAATAGAGGGTGAAACACTGTATTTGTACCTGGCCATATTCGAGGTAGCGGTAAGTGGCGTGATGGTTCGAGAAGAACAAGGTACTCAATTCCCTATCTATTATGTAAGTCGGACTTTGGGAGATGCCAAAACTAGATATCCGCACCTAGAAAAATCAGCTCTTGCATTAATAAGCGCATCTCAAAATTAAAGCCTTATTTTCAATGCCATCGTATTTGTATTTTAACGACATATATCATCTTCAAAGCATATTGTATAAATCAAAATTATCAAGACAACTAGACAAATGGGCCATAAAATTTGGGGGTACGATATCGAGTATCAACCCCGAATGACTATCAAGTCCCAAATTCTGGTGGATTTTGTGGCCTATTTTATGCCTGCCATCGTGCTCAAGGTAGAGAAAGAACTTCTATTAAAAACGGGCACATCTTTGGGTGTATGGAACTTATTCACTGATGGCGCCTCAAACGTGAAAGGGTCCGGGCTCGGCATAATTCTAAAGCCACCTACGGGCGGCATAATTAGGCAATCTATAAAAACTGCAAGATTGACTAACAATGAAGCCGAGTATGAGGCTATGATTGCAGGTTTAGAATTAGCTAAGGCCCAGGAGCAAAAGTCATCGAAGCAAAATGTGATTCCTTCCTGGTAGTAAATCAGGTAAATAGGATCTTTGAGGTTTGAGAAGATAGGATGCAAAGATACTTAGACAAAATTCAAGTCACATTGCATCACTTCAAAGAATGGACTCTGGTCCACATACCATGAGAGCAGAATTGCGAGGCCGATGCCCTCGCGAACCTAGGATCATCTGCCGAGGAAGATTGTCACGCCCCCTTTTTCTTGCAAAATTGGATTTATGACATTTGGTTGGGAAAAATCTTTCCTTTTGGGGGGTTTGCCTTTTTAAGAGTCACCACCTAATGAATTTAAGGTGAATTAGGACACCTATAGGGTTCATTTATAACTATGTTTGATAACCCGAGACGGGGTAAGAGCTTGAAATTATCTTAAGGGGAAGGTGTTAGGCACCCCTTAGGATCCACTAGTGTGGTTCCTGCCCAAACAATTTTTGTGAATTTGTAAAATTAGCAAATAAATAAGTATGGCTCAAATAGTAGGGGGATTTAAGTTAAAATACACAAGTGTTTGAAAAACAATTAGTGAAAAGCGACATTTTGAAAAGAATTACAATCTAAGCATATTCGTGAATGAAAGAGGGGGTGTCGTAGGTTTGTTTATACTATGGATCACATCAATGCAATACCCGGTATAACACTCCTCAAAGAGGGGCTACACGTGGTATTGATGCACCGATCATCATATCCATATCTACCCTTTCCCGCCCCGTGAAGGTAATTAAAGCGAGGGTTGATCTCGATCCCTATTACATGCTATTACCCGTCCATTCCTATCGGTCCCGGAGGAATTTAGGACTCCTATCCTATAAAAAGGGGAGGGGGTTTCTAGGTAGACCCTTAGGTTTAAAGGTAAAATACTAAGGCGACATATAATAAACAAGTAGGACTTCAATTAAGGGGAGCATGGAAGAGAAATGAAAGGCTCAGATATGCCTCCACACATAGCACACATAACATCATGACTCATACACAATTAAGGACTAAATTTAGATCCCAAGCACGGTATCTAGGTGATAAGAACAGAATAGGGTTTATTACATGACTCAGAGAAGAAGTCCAAATCAGGCTTACCTACTGATTTTAACACGTTGACAATTAAGCAACATACATAAAGAAACATGTTTCCAGTTTTGACAAACTTAGTACCTAAGGCTTGCTAAGGTGTAAAACAGTGTTCCAATTATCAGGGTTACTTAGAGAAGACTGTTTGAATTGTATTAATAAACATGCTGTTCTAAGTGTTCAGAATTTCGGAGTTATTACCAGCCGTGTTAATCTATTTTTTATCAATAATTAAACTAGAGGTGCCTAAGCAAATGTGAATGCAATTCTAAAGTCATGATATCTAATACACCCAAATGCAGAGTGATATATATGCAGGACCTGAGTAGGTTTTTTTTTTAAAAAATGCATAAGTGTTACATACTTTCAGAATATGCAGAAGATATGGTGATGACCTATTGATTAGCATTGTTTTTGTCCTAAGGCAGGATCTCTAAGTGCATATGGCAGCGCATAACATAATGGTAAAGTTCTAGTTATTAGCATATTTTAACACATGATTTTATAAGGATGCACATGCTGAAACAATAAACATGGGACCTAAGAGCGTGATTTCTAATGCATGTATGTACCCTAAGTATGGTTTCTATCACGCAATTAGGAATATAAAGCTAATAACATGTTTTCTACCCTTAACAACTATAGCATGCTTATTTACCCCATCCATTTTCACCAGCCAGCCCCAATACTTGTTTACAACAGATTATTACAGACCAATACTAAAATTAATTACACAAGTAGAAAATAAAAAGTTACACTATAAAGAGCCTGAAAACAGGCGCAGACTTTCAGCACCTAATTAGGACTTCCTCCCTTAGTTATGTAATAAATCACCTCAAGTGCCAAGATTGTTCCATTGCCTTTCCCATAACTGGGTGTGTTAGAGTTCCCTAAAGACCTCAAGGGATCCCAGGCAGTGCTTACGCCCTGATTTCATAACCAAGACAAAGTAAGTGCAGTGTGGAAGGCCAACTTCCATGTGTCCAAGTTCAGAGGGAGCTCAAGGGTCCCAAGGCAAGGCTCACACAAAAGGTGCAGAACTTAGAGGTCTAAGACTAGAGTGAGAGTGCTTGACATAGTTTTGAAGAACTTAGTAAAATAGTGTTGAGGTAAAACTTTCAGGAGTGAAAAAGGTTTTCAGGAATAGGCACAGTTTTAGGGAAAAATGCTAAGAGTGAAAATAGTTTTGGAAGCAATTCTTAGAGAACACATAATGACAAATAGCTTTACAGACAAGGGTCAGGGGGTTGGGGACCTAGAGAACTCAAATCAGAAACACATAAACATGGATAAGAGGAGAATCATATAGACCAGCAAGTATAAAGAACAAGTAGGAACTAATAAACATCCAGAACACAAAACTACTACTTCAAAGTGTATCAAGGGAATCATGCTCGAAATTAGAATAGTAATAGGTAGTAAGACATAGAGACATGGTATGTGAGTTAGTCATGCTGAGGACATGGGTCTACTACACATAATTAGTCACGCCGCTTAGTGTTAATCGAGTACATTAGGAGTTTATGATACTAACATGGGCATACTAGTTGAGGGAAATAAACAAGAACTCAAGTAAACATGCTGGCCAAGTATCATACAAGACAAGTGAGACCTAGACATGCTTATTACACACTTGAACAAGAGAGGGCAAAGCTTAAGTATACTGGAATAAGCAGTAAACAAGAAGGGCAATTAAATACATAAGTCATTAATTAGTTCCGAAAGAGACATGGAGCACATAGAGTTGAGTTTTAGAATTAAACTAGGAATATACCAGTTAAGGAAGCAAAGTGCAGAAAGTAAAGCAAGTAGAGTTCCACAGTCTAGCCTTGGCTTTCAGCCGAGTAAACAAGCAGTTAGCACAAGTAGTAGAGAAAGAAGAGAGAGTTTGAGTGTGTGTGTGTGTATTCTGAACTATTGTTCGTGTATGGAAATGAGAATGGAAGAGAGTATATATAATTGTTTAAAATGTAGGTAACAATAAGGCAAGAAGCAATTATAGAACTACAGAATCAATTAAGAATCGAAAATCAACCAAGTCTCCCTTAATTAAAGAAGTAATTTACCAACGGTAGAAGGCAAGTGGCAAATAAGAAAGGAAATCATATGAGACTGGAATATAACACATAAGGAAATAAGCATAGTACAGAGCATGTGATAGAGGCTAGGTTCGATAAATTCTAATTAAGAAAAATCTCTAAGAATCAATTTGACAGCACAATCAACCACAAAATAAGGCAAGAAAAATATTTAGAGGTTGAAAATTAGTAGGGAACAGAGTAAACCAATCATAGGGAATCAAGGATTCCATTAAAAGGTATATTAACCAAGGGAAAGTATCGAAGCAAATATAATACAAACAAGAGTAGGGTAAAAGAATCACATAAATCCGGG
Source organism: Nicotiana glauca (assembly GCA_026770625.1). Classification (NCBI taxonomy): domain Eukaryota; kingdom Viridiplantae; phylum Streptophyta; class Magnoliopsida; order Solanales; family Solanaceae; genus Nicotiana; species Nicotiana glauca. The sequence goes on along the minus strand of MU771637.1, from coordinate 139,476 downwards.
ATTCAAAGTAAATGATGGTACTGATAAGAGGAAATAACCACAAATTTTTTTGGGAATAAACACATAATAGGCAGGAATAGTCGAAGTAAAAGAACCTAACAAGCAAACTTAGGGTAAAGGTCGCAGAATCACAGAATGTTCATGAGAAACATACAGACTAGTTGAACATATTATAAAGACACACTCAGAAACCCAGGATTAGAACTAGGAAATTAGGGTTTTCAACATAATGAATCGGATAAAAGAAAAACTTTAACAAATCCTTTAAACATAGTAAAATCATAGATTAATACCAGCAATCAGAAGGAAAAGCATTTTAAAAAGGGTTACTAACCCTAGTTTGAATACGAAGAGTCATTTTGAGAAAATTGGTAAACCTTTAAGGGAAAATAGCAAGATAACTCTAGATATACCCAAATCTAAAAGAAAATTTTAAAAAGAGTTAGGGTTTCGGAGAAACCAGAGAAGATGAGAAAACCTCAAAATGTTATCGGTTTTAGTCGGAAAGGTCATAAATCTTACTCGAACAACCATGGATGGCTGAAAAATGGAATAAGAAACCATGGGAGGTGAGTGAACCGCTCTAGGTTCACCTGAGGACCTGAGGGTAGTGTCGAACCGGCGTGGGGTGAAGCAGAGGCCAGGAGATGATGAAAGGCCATGGTTTTCGGCGAGGGAGGTGGCCGGAGAAGGTGGACAAGGTCCATCGGAGAGGAGGGGAGAAGAGAAGATTCTAGAGAGAATCAGAGATAGAGAGACCGGTTGAGAGAGAATGAGAGGGGGAAGGGAGGGGGGGTAGTCTTAGGGTTAATTATGGTAAGGGGGATCTGGACCGTTGATTAAAATTAATCAACAGTTCAGATTGAGTGAGGGATTGGGCCGAGTAGGATAGGATGTTGGGCTTGGGTCTGGTGGGTTATTCAATTAGGTTGGGATCTAATTTAATTAGGCTAGAATTAAAAAAAAATGAAATTAGCTTTTTGTTAAATACCCAATTAAAATTAGATAAATAATTAATAAAAATAGCTAATAATTAGATACAATGAAATTAAAGCTAAATAGGAGAAATTAAGGTAATTAACTAATATTTAAAATATAAAATGATCAAATATTAAATTAAAATCGCCTAAAGTGTACAATTAGGCTATAATTGTAAAATCGTTGTAATTATAACCAAACAATGCCAAATTTGCCAATTTATGAAATAATTATGTACTACTAGTATTAAAAATGATATATTGAGCTAAGAAACACTTTGAAATTACTTGTAATGTAATTTATGAATAAAAATTAAAAAATAAATTAATAATATGGAAAATAATGGAAAAATACCAATTATTATGAAAAGTGATTTTGAAGGTATATATGCAAATTTAAATATAGTTTGAGGAAAAATTGGATATCAACAGCTGCCCCTCTTTACCTGGGAAGGAAGAAAGAGTTGTCGGGTAAAGACATGATGGCCAATTTTGACTGAGTGAAATGGTTTGAAGAGGTTAGGCCACACCCTGACTTCTAAGCTGTCTACATATCTCTGGTTTCACTGGAATCAGGCCGTATGTAGTTTCAGATCCATTGGCAGAGTATACCGATGAAGTCATTTCTAGAACGGACGCAATATCTAGGGCTGGGTGACTAAACGATTTAAGGGAATGGTTAGGTTTGATATGGCTGAGGGAACTAGAGCGGGATCGCTCCTGCTGGGATAGTCGTTGATCGCTGACTTGCCTACAAATAAGCAGTACAAGCATATATTATGCGTAAATTTAAACATGATGCAAATTCCCGTCGGACCATGAATGTCGTCTTTGGACGGTTAGGAATGGCGTCCTCAGACCATGATGTCCTGGGCCATGAAATGATGTTATGGGGCTATGAGAATGGTGCCTCCGAACCATGACGCCTTTGAATAATGATATGCAAAAGATTGAAAGAGATACTCAGGCCATGACATGGTGTTCTCGGGCCATGAAGATAGTGACTCCAAACAATCACGCCTTTGGATGAGTTGGCAATATTTCAGCCCATGAAGGATGCAGTAATATGATGCGGACAAGACAAAGCTCAGTCTTGTGAATTAAAAGGCAGAGCTTAGCCCGTAAGAAAAGTGAGATAAGTAGTGCTTGAGATAGTGCGTAGTTTCAAAGAAGTTGGAGGTAGAGCTTAGTCCTCAAAGGCAGGAAAGTAGCCTTATGCAAATTGGAAGGCAGAATAGTAGCCTTATGCAATGCAGATGTAGATGAGGGTGGAGCTTAACCTCGGAAGGCAGAATGGTAGCCTTATGCAAGTCGGAAGACAGAATAGTAGCCTTATGCAATGCAGATACAGATGGAGGTAGAGCTTAACGTCGAAAGGCAAAATATTAGCCTTATGTAAAAGGCAGGAAAGTAGCCTTATGCAAATTGGAAGGCAGAATAGTAGCCTTATGCAATGCAGATGTAGATGAGGGTGGAGCTTAACCTCGGAAGGCAGAATGGTAGCCTTATGCAAGTCGGAAGACAGAATAGTAGCCTTATGCAATGCAGATACAGATGGAGGTAGAGCTTAACGTCGAAAGGCAAAATATTAGCCTTATGTAATGCAAATGCAGTTGGAGGTAGAGCTTAACCGTGGAAGGCAGAATGGTAGCCTTATGCAAGTCGGAAGGCAGAATAGTAGCCTTATTGTAAGGCTCCGTGAAAACTTCTACTCAAAACTTGAAAGCTCATAGTGCCAAATTAGGAATATGTGTTATCGGACCCTAAAAGTCAAGGAATAATATTTTCCAGAAAAGTGCATTTCTACGGTCTACTATGCGATCGTAGAATAGCTATGTGGACCACATAGTCGCCGCAGAGTCAGGCAGTGTGATAGTTAATTTGAGGTCAACTATGCAGCCAATTATGCGATCGCATAATCACTATGCAGGTAGCATAGTCATTGCATAATCCCCTTAGAATTTTGTAAGGGGCAGTTCTGCGGTGCATTATGTGATTGCAGAACAGATATGCGAACCGCATTTTTGTCGCATACCCAAACAGTGTGTTTAGGTTATGGGACCATTTTTGCGATCCATTTTGCATGCCGCATGTCAGGTATATGCGATCGTAGATTGTGTCGGGGCTCCTATTTTCTAACTTTTAAAACCCGACCTATCCCATTAAAAATATCCATTAGGCCTCTTTTATGTGATTTTTACTGCAAATAGAGTGAGAGAGGGAGCTCTAAAGGGAGAAACTAATATCTGAATCCTTGCCAAAATTTTGAAGACTCTCAAGCAAAAATTGTTAGGCTTCCACCCCAAGAGGTAAGAAACTTGAGCCCTAATCTCTGCTTCCGAAATTCACTCTAGAATGAGTACTTAGCTTGGGGGTTCATGTGTATAAAAATGGATTTCTTGCATGCATATAAGATCATAGAGTATTGGGAGGTTGTGTACTTAAAAGAAAGTAATTGGGGTATAAAATGATAGAAATCTCTCACAAAAAGGACCTAAGAACACAATGCACCCTTAGTGCTTGATAATATGCTCAAACGAGCTAGAATCTTAATCTTGTCTCTGATTCTTGGTTCGATTTGTAATTTTTATACAATAGATTGAAGTGCTAAGAGTCCCTGAGATTTGTAAGAATTAAGGAAAGCTTTATTGAGGTATGTATGGCTAAAACCCCGTCTTTTAGAAATTGAGCTCCATTGGTGCTTAAGTAAATGCGATAAGACTAAAGTTTGGGTACTTGTATTGATTGATATTTTACATGAATTGGTGTTGTAAGCTTATATGCGTGAAAGATGTGTCTTAACATGATCAATGTGCTATCTTGATAACTTGAAAGGGGTAAAGAATATAAATCATGTATTGAAATGCTTAAACCTTAAATTTAGATTAAAGTTGCGTATGTTATGCCATCTATGTGAAGTCTCATCTAAGCTTGTAATTTGAATCACTCTTGTGTGCAAATATTCTTTCTAAATTACAAATCTAACATTGAAATTGGGGATAATGAGAGATGTGGCCTAGTGCCAAATATATGACGTGATATCTGTGACCCCAAGTTCCTATGAAATGATTTATAGGAAATAGAGATTGAAACGAGATGATTGATGGAAAAAGAGAAACGCCTTGGTAAGGCGGCCTAGCCGATCGGACCTACATTAGAAGCCATACTACGCACATGGTGGTAATGTGTTTGTGATTGAAGTGAATATCTCAAATGAGGTAACCTGGCCGATCGGGTCGAGATCGGACTCACTCAAGATAGCGGTGGTAATGTGAACAATGATGAACAATATGAAATGCCCCAAAATGAAAGCTTTGGAAACATGAAGTGAAAATTGTATGATTCCTTTATTTGATAGTGTTGTTGTCATTTAACGCTTTCTTTGAGTTACACTTGTGATTGCCTTATCCTTGTATAAATGTTCTTTCTAACTAAATGGTGTTTCGTTATACATACTAGCACTATTCCATGGTACTAACGTCCCGTTTGCCGGGGCGCTACATTTTTAAATGAATGTAGGTGGCTCCATAGCAGACAGTGCCGATCGTGCATAGCGGAGTGTTCTCTTTTCGAAGTCGAGGTGAGCCCCCTTTCTTCTTCAAGGGGTTATGTTGTACATCTTTGTTGTAGACTCTCACATTTGAGGTATAGCCGAGGCCATGTTGCCGGCATTGTCATAACTTGTCTTTTGTATTCATAGAGGCTCCGTAGATATTTGTGTGGGTTACGTATGGGTGTTGGGTGGGTCTATGAATTATGTTGTAACTCTAAACTCTTGTTTTCTCTAAATTTTAACAGTATGGAAATCTTGGAACCTAACTACGGTTTATGGTTATGGTATAAGATAAACTATCAATGTTGAATGTACAACCCCTCCAATTGTCTAATTAAATGAAAAACAGATTCCTTGATCAAATTGAGTTGGGTAGAAAGTGTTTGATAAGGCTTGCTCAGTTGGGTTCACTCAATCGAGCGCCAGTTGTGCCTCCCAAGGTTGGGGCGTGACACTTATGCAATGCAAATGTAGATGGAGGTAGAGATTAACCTCGGAAGGCAGAATGGTATCCTTATACAAGTTGGAAGGCAGAATGGTAGCCTTATGCAATGAAAATGCAGATGGAGACAATGTTTAGTCTCGGAAGGCAGAATGGTAGCCTTATGCAATGCATATACAGATGGAGATAACGTTCAGTCTCGGAAGGCAAAATGGTAGCCTTGTGCAAGAAATAAGATAACAAATGATAGTAGAGTTTTCTTAGCTGATAGCAGATTGTGACGTTGTGATTACTGGGAGCGTTGTGACATACGAAACATCACTGCTGTGTGATGATAGCAAATATTGGCAAGTGCAACGGTTCTAAGAGTCGTATTCTTGAACAATGTTGGCCCCATGGACGTATAATATGTTTAATGATTTTGCAATCCTAGTGCCTGCATCTAAAGAAAAATCGTGTGTTTTATAAGGGGAAGGTTAGTTCGTATCCCCGCTGGCTTTGCTTGACTCATTCGGCTTTGATATGGTGATATCGTCCGTACCATTTGGGGTAGCGTTGCTAAACAAAGAAGTTTCAGTAATAAACAAGCATGATTTTGAAAAAGTATGACATAAATGTATAGTTAAAAAAAGCTTTTAGATGAACCAACAATATGGCGTAGTTCAGGACATTGCAACCTCTCCTGCTGCGAAATTTTGAAGGTCATCCTCAAAATTTTGCTCCAGTTTGATTGGTTGACGTTTTTGACTATTGCTCATGCGGTGATTGGCTAAAATGACTTTGGAATTTTGAGGGTCCTCCTTAAAATTCTAACCTAGTTTCCAATTGCAGGAGGGGGGGGTGAAATTTTATTGAATTGTGATTGAACCCATAGGGCTGCCTATGTATCCCCTCTGAAACGGGAATCAGGTTAGGTGTAGTTCAAATTACATCATATAAGAAAAGCATAAAGATTACACATAGTAACGCTTGACTGCATCTAAATTGATCGGCTTTGGCCAGATTTCCCCGTCCAAACCTGGTGAACCATGTATGGACCCTGCCAGTTGGGAGAGAACTTCCCTTTGGCTTCATCTTGATGCGAAAATTTTTTCTTCAACACCAGCTGCCCCGGTGTGAACTGTCTTGGCTTGACTCTTTTGTTGAAGGCTCTGGACATTCTGTTCTGATAGAGTTGACCATGGCAGACTGCATTCATTCTATATCCATCTATAAGGGCTAGTTGCTCATAACGACTTTTCACCCACTCTGCATTGTCTAGCTCAGCTTCTTTTATGATCCTTAGGGAAGGAATTTCTACCTTGGCGGGAATGACAACCTCTGTACCATAAACCAGCATGTAGGGGGTTGCCCTAATTAATGTGCGGACTATGGTACGATACCCCAGTAGAGAAAATGATAACTTCTCGTGCCACTATGTATGCTTCTCTATCATTTTCCTCAATATCTTCTTGATATTCTTGTTGACGGCTTCTACAACTTCATTCATCGGAGGCTGGTAGGGTGCAAAATTCTTGTCTTTGATCTTGAAAGTTTCTTACATAGCTTTCATCAAGTCACTGTTGAGATTGGAGCCATTATCAGTAATGATTAACTTTGGAATTTTGAATCGACAAACAATGCGGTTGCGGACAAAGTCTACCACAACTTTCTTAGTCACTACTCTGTAAGATACTGATTCGACCCATTTGGTGAAATAGTCGATGGCTACCAGGATAAACCTGTATCTATTGGAAGCAGCAGGCTCGATTGGTCCAATAACGTCCATTCCCCAGGTGGCGAACAATCCCGATGAGCTTGTTGTGTTAAGTTTGCTAGGAGGTACCTTTATCATGTCTGCATGTATCCGACAACGGTGGCATTTCTGGACATACTGGATGCAATCTATTTCCATAGTCATCCAAAAGTAACTAGCTCAGAGTATCTTCTTTGCTAAGATAAAACCCTTCATATGTGGACCTCAGGTCCCAGCATGAATTTCCTCTAGTAGCCTGGATGCTTCCTTTGCGTTGACACATCTTAATAATCCTAAATCAGGAGTCCTCCTATACAGTATTCCTCCGCTGTGAAAGAAGTTGTTGGATAATCTTCGAAGTGTGCGTTTCTAAGTTGGATTTGCAAGCTCTGGGTACTCTCCTTTTGCCAAATATTCCTTGATATCATGAAACCAAGGGTTTCTGTCTGCTTCCTCTTCAACATGGGCACAATAAGCTGGCTGATTAGGGATTTTCACCGGAATGGGATCAATGAAATTCTCGTCGGGATGCTTTATCATAGATGATAGGGTAGCCAATTCATCGACAATCTCATTCTGGATTCTGGGAACATGCTGGAATTTCGTCTTCGTGAACCTCTTTCTCAATTTCTGTACATGATGTAGATACGGGAGTATTTTGGAGTTTTTGGTTGCCCATTCTCCTCGTAACTGATGTATAAGTAATTCTGAATCTCCAATCATTAGGAGCTCTTGAAAGTTCATGTCAATGGCCATTTTGAGTCCTAAGATGCAGGCTTCATACTCGGCCATATTGTTGGTACAGGGGAACCTGAGTTTGGCAGACACCGGATCATGCTGACTGATTTATGATATTAGGACTGCTTCTATGCCAACTCCTTTAAAGTTTGCTACTCTATTGAAGAACATTCGCCAACCGTCATAGGATTCCGCAATGCCCTCTCCTATGAATGGTACTTTTCATCAGGAAAATACGTTTTTAGGGGTTCGTATCCTCCATCCATGGGGTTTTCAGCAAGATGGTCTGCCAGTGCCTTTCCCTTGACTGCTTTCTGAGTTACATAAACAATGTCGAACTCACTCAATAGGATTTTCCACTTGGCTAGCTTGCCGGTTGGCATGGGCTTCTAAAAGATATACTTCAAGGGATCCATTTTTGATATGAGATATGTAGTATAGGCATAGAAGTAATGTCTCAGCTTCTGAGCTACTTAAGTCAAAGCACAACAGGTGTGTTCCAATAGAGAATACCGGGTCTCGTACGGGGTAAACTTACTGAGATAATAAATGGCTTGCTCCTTCCTCCGTATTTCATCATGCTGCCCTAGAACGCAGCCGAAAGCTAATAAGGGTCTACTTGGCTCGGGCGGGGCTAAGACTGGTGTTGTTGACAGGCACTCTTTGATTTTGTCGAAGGCCTTTTGGCAGTCATCGGTCCACTTGGTGGCGACGTCCTTCTTTAACATCTTAAAGTTAGCTCACAGATAACTATAGACTTTGCTATGAATCGGTTGATGTAGTTAATCCTTCCTAAGAAACTCATCACATCCTTCTTGTTCTTTGGCGGTGGTAGTTCCTGAATGGCTTTGACTTTCGATGGATCTAGTTCTATTCCTCGGTGGCTCACAATAAACCCAAGCAATTTACCAGCGGGAACCCCAAATGTGCACTTTGCGGGGTTTAGTTTCAGGTTATATCTCCACAGTCTGTTAAAGAACTTCCTCAGATCTTATATGTGGTCAATGGCTTTCTTGGATTTGATAATAACATCATCTACATATACCTCTATCTCCTTGTGTATCATATCATGGAAGATGTAGTCATGGACCTCATGTAGGTGGCCCCTGCATTCTTTAGGCCGAATGGCATCATTTTGTAACAGTAAACTCCCCACGGCGTAAAGAAAGCCGTTTTCTCATCCATCCAGATCTGATGATAACTAGCAAAGCAATCTACGAATGATTACATCTCATGCTTGGCTTAATTCTCAATTAGGATGTGTATATTTGGCAAAGGGAAGTCATCTTTCAGACTGGCCCAGTTGAGATCTTGGTAGTCGACACAGACTTTGACCTTCCCGTTTTTCTTTGGCACTGGCACAATGTTGGCTAACCATGTCGGATATTCTACTACCCTGAGAACCATATCGTTGATCTGCTTGGTGACTTCTTCCTTGGTTTTCAAACTCATATCAGGCTTGAACGTTCTGAGCTTTTGCTTTACTGGTGGACACATTGGATTGGTTGGAAATTTGTGAGCCACAATAGACGTACTCAGACCAGTCATGTCATCATACGACCAGGCAAATATGTCCTCATACTCCTTCAGAACTTCTGTGTATTCTTTCTTCTCCAATTGCGATAGGTGAATGCTGATTCACATTTCCTTGACATTTTTTGCATCTCCCAAGTTGAAGATTTTGGTCTCGTCCATTTTGAACTTAGGTCTGTTCTCAAAATTCTCAACTTCTTTGACAATCTCGTCAGGTATGTCATCTTTCTCTGAATCAATGTCCATTTGTTGCATTGTCTCATTGCATGTCACATTCATTGGTTAACCAAGACAAGTGATAGTAATGCTGTATTGTTTAAGCACAGAGTGAAAACAATAACAATAAATAATAATTCATAAGAAAAATCAAACATGCTTTTGATAAATTGAATAATTGTTTTGAACATCGAAGATCTTATTGTGGGAATTGAAAAATGCGAATAGAAAATCATTTAATAAATAAAACAGTGATGCTTGTTTTAGCCTTGCTACCACGAGGCTCATCGAGCTTTGGTTGTCCTGATGGTCCAATTCTTGAGGTGTGCCCCTCTGCTCACAACCTTTATGGAAGGGCCTTCCTCCCCCTCCTCCTCGAGAATAATGAAACAGTCCATATCACTGTCCTATAGAAACGAGTTTTTCAATGCTACAAGTGCTTCTTCTTCATCTGACCCATAAATAATGTCGGCCTATTGGAAGGTATGCTCTAGACGTGGTATTGGCTGCTCTAATAGGTAGTAAGGACCGCTCCATGGTGGTGACCAACTATTGAATTATTCCCAGGTGAATTCATATCCCAAACAGAAGCTAGTGCCATGTTTCTTGAGTTTTATGGGTTTAGAGATTCCTTGGAGGTTCTTGCTGAGCCCTTTGCCAGGTTCGTACCCACTCCAACTCAATATACTCTCAATTTTGTTATCCTACTATTTGTTTTTGTCGATAGCATTGACCCGATCAATGTGGTGGTAAGTTTCTCCACCCAGCTTCCTTCTTCCCTCGATCGCCGGAATGATCTGGCGACTGTATATAGGGTTGCTACCGTCGCTGTGAATGATCATTTCCTGGTGATTCCATTTGAACTTTACTGCCTGATGCAGCTTTGATGCTACAACCCCAGTAACATGAATCCATAGCCATCCCAGCAGCAAGTTGTAAGACACTGGTACATCTATTACCTAGAAATCAGCCTCGAACCAAGTTGGTCCCATCTGCAGGCATAGACTAATCTTACCAATGGTGGACCTCTGAGAACAATCGAAGGCTTTCATATTGATTGCTCCATCCTTTATCTTATGCAGCCCTTTGCCCAACTTCTTGAGTGTTACCAGCGGACAAATGTTAAGACTGGAACCTCCATCGATCAGGATCCTGGTGATGAAATAATCTTCGCATTGCACTGTGATGTGCAGTGCTTTGTTGTGCCCCAGCCCTTCAGGTGGTAGCTCGTCCTCATAAAAGGTGATATTATGGATTTCTAGCACTTCTCCTACCATATTATACATTTCTCACTAGTGATGTTACTTGGTACGTATGCTTCATTTAGCACCCGTAACAAAGCATTCTTGTGCATCTCAGAATTTTTCAGCAAAGAGAGAATGGATATTTGTGCTGGCATCTTGTTTAACTGGTCGATGACCGAATATTCCTTGGACCTGCATTTTCCTCCAAAGGTCGTCCAGACCTGTCTCAATAAGGGGTGGCTGATTGGAGGCCTGCTTCCTTGATTCAACTAGACATTCAGGGGTATAAACTCTACCAGTTCTTGTCATACCCTATGCTGTGACAGTTTCTTCAATCCTAACCTTGCCCTTCCTTCTCGCCTTGACTGTATAGTCCTAGGGTATAACATTTCTATAGAAGGGTGGCGTGGTTGATATTATCACTAGGATTGGCACGGCTATCCTCACTTCAAATGAAACATATGCCTTGGGTGGCAAGACTGCAACCTCAAATGGTGCGAGTGCATTTGCTGGAGACACGAATTCAACCTCAACTGGTATCGGTGCCTTTGCTGATGGCGCTGCTTCAAATTCGTGAGGTATAGATATATTGACCTCAGCATCCTCAGATGCTTGGATTTGGACTATGATTGGATTGAGAGTAATTGTCGGTTTCTTAGGGTCATCACCTTATGCGATCAACCCGATTGATCCCTCTGGATCCAATCATCTTATACTTCAATCATGTGGATACCTCTACCCTTGTGGTCTGGCAGAGGTTGTTATGTTTAGAGTGTGTTTCTTTGCCACAATGACCTTGTTATCAATCAAAGACAGTATCTTATCTTCAAAGAGCGACATTCATCGATGGTGTGCCTTTTTATGCTGGAGTGGTATGCACAGGACTTGTTTCGATTAACCCACAGAGAAAGATTCTCAAGGGTTGCAGTAGGGATAGGTGTGACATAACGAGCAACTTTAAGCCTCTCATACAGCTGGTCAAAGGGTTCGGTGATGGCTGTATATTGTTTTGGAGGTCTGCGATCGAAATTAGGTCGGGGTCTAAGAAAATTTTAGCGTGCAGTGGGGATTGATAATGGGATGGTTGAGCATTATAATTTTGGTAGACATGAGCAGTTTAGGAGTATCTGGGTGAAATAGGTTGATATGTATGAGGTGGAGATAACTAATAAGCTGGTGGCGGAGCTTGGTATGAGGCTGCTTGGTAATTTGGGTTTAGCTGGTATGTGAGTGGAGGTGTTGGGTAATCTTGGTATTTGAAGGGAGAATTGGTCCTTTGTGAAACCATCACGGCCCCTACGTCTATTTTATTGGACACACTGCCGAACTGTAAAGCCTTATTCATAGCTTGCAAGGCTGCGAAATTTGTAACCATGCTACTTTTAATACCTTCTTCAATTCTTTCTAATTTGATAATGTCGGAGAACTTGTAGTTCTCAATCATTATCAGCTGTTCATAGTACTGCGGGTCATGAGCCCGGATAAAGAACTTGTTTATTTGCTCCTCTTCTAAGGTGGGTCTGACCTTAGCAACTTTGGACCTCCAGCGAGTAGCATACTCACGAAATGTCTGCATGGGCTTCTTTTTTAAATTCTAGATATAGAAAATATCTGGTGCAATCTCTGTATTAAACCTGAATCCGTCCATAAAGTCAGATTCCATGCCCACCCAGCTTGACCACTTCTTGGGATCTTGGCTGATGTACCAAGATAATACATCTCCTTTCAAACTCCTCATGAATATCTTCATGCGGATCTTTTTATCCTTCCCTACTCTAACCAACTTGTTGCAGTAGGTCCTTAGATGGACCTTTGGATCACCCGTACCGTCAAATATTTCAAACTTAGGAGGTTTGTTCCCCTCAAGAAGTTCGACATCAGGCTGTATGCAAAGATCCTCATAGTTCAAACCCTCGATTCCTTTGCTTCCCTTAATGCCCTGAATCTGGCTGGTTAGTTTCTTAAGTTCCTCGGCCAAGTTCCTGATAAGCCGATACTTTTCATCATACACAGGTGTGCATGAAATAGATTGGCTGGAGTGTGGCATGGTCTCCACGTAGATAGGATTGTTATGGTGGCCTGGTGTAGGGGTGTGTAAATGGTCGTTTGTGGAGTTCTGAGGTTCTGGAATGAGTAGTAGGGTGTTGTTTGAGGTATGACAGATGCTACATTGGTTCTTTGGTGGAGTAGCATGAGGATGAGGCGCGGGATGATTTTGCCGTTTTGTCATGTTTTGAGGAGGTATAGGGTTTTGAGCATTGGGGAAGTTGATATCTGGGGTGTTGAGGGAAAACGACAGGTTTGCCAGATTTCGAACTTGATCGAGCTCTTCCTGGAATTTCAACAGTTTCTGTTCAAGTTGTGACACATTCTTGTTAGGAACCCGAATACCTAGCCATCCGTGGCCTCTACCCGTTCAGCGGTGTTCTCCTTTTTGATGTTGTTTAAGTCTTCCATTTTATTCTTGCCTTTGTCCTTGCCTTTAATGGGACTAAGAGGAGGAGTGGGTGGAGGGCCCCTGGATCTTGTGAAATAGGATGATGATGCCAAAGTGCACGAACTAACCTTTGGGGAGGGGAATAAAAAAACAAAAATAAAACAAAAGGTAATCAAGTCAGTGAGGATTATAAAAAGTCTTACAATATTTAAACACATAGTGAGGGAGTGTAAATCATGTCCTAATTTGGGAACCTCTTTGTGCCCGAGGTAGGCCTAGCGACAAATAGACTTAGAGAACTTTTAATACTAAATGCCTTATTTCATAACGTAAGAACAGATGAATCCCAAAATTATACTGAAATAATGATAGAAACGAGTTACTATTGGCACTTGGCTTTATTACATTTAGAAAATGAGTAAGCCTAAATCTATTTGGTCTCAGGAGGGCCTTCCTCATGTTGAATGTTCTCGTTGATCAAATCCTCCAGCTCGCGCAGGCTCATTAGTAAGAACGCCTTTGCCATATGTCCTTGTTCATTTCCCTCAGTGCTCTGGCAGTCTTTGACTCTTTTCCTCACTTTTCCCTCCAATTCTAATAGGATGTATTCCAGATAGTCTATCTTTTTACTAGTCTTGACTACCCTTTCTTTCCATTAATTGATTCGGTCATCCGATGGAAGATTCCTCCACCGGTCTAGCAAGAGTGGGGGTCTGTTAACCATTTCAAAGCTGGGGACCTCGTGCCTCATTTTCTACAAAACAAAAGGGTTAGACCTTACCCCCCACCAAACTCGACTATTTATACATTTATGATCAGTATAAAGCATTTAGTTCTCCAAATAAATACACAGAATGTGATGATGTTCATTTGATTTTAGGGAAACCCAGTGGACTTTTGGACAAGGGTATCTTAAAGGATCATTATGTGGACAACATAACTGACCCAACTAGGTTTGACCATGATGCATGCACAATATAAATAGAGTAAGGTTTCTATGGGGTTTTAGACTGGTACCCTTGAGCAGAAAATTCAAGGGGGAAGGCACGAAACTGTCGACTGCACCGCTGATCGACTAGTTTTACTGTAAATAAGCCTTTCTGAATTTAGGGGGTTAATGATATAGGAAGGGCGCAACCACTCATCAAGCATTGCTATAGAATTTGCTTGGCATGAGTGGAGTATGATGTTGAGCATGATTATGCAGTAATTAAAAGCATGTTGACATGTATTTGCACGTTAAGAAAGTGATAAATATAGCAATTTTATAATTTAAAGTAGTTATAAAGGAAGGAAACAAGGAAGATATGTCAGTTTTGCTTTTGAAGAAAAAATTAAATGCTTAAAGGAATTAAACAAATAATTGCATATAAGGGGTACAAAGTCACAAAAACAGTATGAAATGGTAAAAGTCTAAATATCCGCAGCAAAGTCGCCATGCTGTAGCGCCCCCTTTTCTCGTAAAATCGGGTTTATGACATTTGGTTGGGACAACTCTTTCCTTTTGGAAATGGGGTTTGCATTTTTTAAGAGTCGCCACCTAATGATTTTAAGGTACGTTAGGGCACCTATAGGTTTCATTTAGAACTATGTTTGGTAACCAGAGACAGGGTAAGGGCTTGAAATTATCCTAAGGGGAATGTATTAGGCATCCCTCAGGATCCACTAGTGTTGTTTCCGGCCAAACAGTTTTCGTGAATTTGTACAATTAGCAAACAAACAAGTATGGCTCAAATAATAAGGGGATTTAAGTTAAAATACACAAGTTTTTGAAAAACAATTAGTGAAAAGCGAGATTTTGAAAAGAATTACAATCTAAGCATATTCGTGAATGAAAGAGGGGTGTCCTAGGTTTGTTTATAATATGGATCACATCAATGCTATACCTGGTATGACACTCCTCAAAGAGAGGCTACACGCGGTATTAACACATCGATCATCATATCCATATCTACCCTTTTCCCACCCCGTGAAGGTAATTAAAGGGATGGTTGGTCTCGACCCCTATTGCATGCTGTTACCCGCCCATTCCTATCAGTCCCGGAGGAATTTAGGACTCCTATCCTATAGGGGGGGGGGGGTTCTAGGAAGACCCTCAGGTTTAAAGGTAAAATACTAAGGCGACATATCATAAACAAGTAGGACTTCAATTAAGGGGAGCATGGAAGACAAATGAAAGGCTCAGATATGACTCCACACACAGTACACATAAAGAACATGACTCATATATAATTAAGATCTAAATTCAGATCCTAAGCATGGTATCTGAGTGATAACAACAGAATCAAGTTTATTACATGACTCAGAGAAGAAGTCCAAATCAGCCTTGCCTACTGATTTTAACATGTTGACAATTAAGCAACATACATAAAGAAGCATGTTTCTAGTTTTGACAAATTTAGCTCCTAAGGCTTGCCTAGGTGTAAAACAACATTCCAGTTATCAGGTTTACTTAGAGAAGACTATTTGAATTGTATTACTGAACATGCTGTTCTAAGTGTTCAGAATTCCGGAGTTATTACCAGCTGGGTTAATCTATTTTTTTTATCAATAATTAAACTAGAGGTGCCTAAGGGAATGTGAATGCAATTCTAAAGGCATGATATTTGATTCACCAAAATGAAGAGTAATGTATATGCAGGACCTGAGCAGGATTTTTTTTAAAATGCATGTATTACATACTTTCAAAATATGGAGAAGATATGGAGATGGCCTGTTTATTAGCGTTGTTTTTATCCTAAGGCAGGATCTATAAGTGCATATGGCAGCGTATAACATAATGGTAAAGTTCTATTTATTAGCAGATTTTAACAAGTGCTTTTTATAAGGATGCACATGTTGAAACGATAAACATGGGACCTAAGAGCATGATTTCTAATGTATGTATGAACCCTAAGCATGGTTTCTATTGCGCAATTAGGAATATAAACCTAATAACATGTTTTCTACCCTTAACAATTATAGCATGCATACACTATCTAGCCCCAATACGTGTTTACTATAGATTATTATAAACCAATACTGAAATGAATTACACAAGTAGAAAATAAAAGGTTATACTATAGAGAGCCTGAAAACAGGCCCAAACTTTTAGCACCTAATTAGGACTTCCTCCCTAAGTTATGTAATAAATCACCTCAAGTGCCAAAATTGTTCCATAGCCTTTCTCATATCTGGGTGTGTCAGAGTTCTCTAAAGACCTCAAGGGATCCCAGGCAGTGCTTGCACCCTAATTTCATAGCCAAGACAGAGTAAATGCAGTATGGAAAGGCCATCTTTCATGTGTCCAAGTTCAAAGGAAGCTCAAGGATCCCAAGACAAGGCTCACACAAAAAAGGGCAGAACTTAGTTCTCCAAGAGTAGAGTGAGAGTGCTTGACATAGTTTTAAATAACTTAGTAAAATAGTGTTGAAGTAAAAATTTTAGGAGTAAAAATGGTTTTGAGGAATAGGCACAGTTTTAGGGAAAAATGCTAAGATTGAAAACAATTTTGGAAGCAATTCTTAGAGAACACATAATGACAAACAGCTTTAAAGACAAGGGTCAGGGGGTTGGGGACCTAGAGAACTCAAATAAGAAACACATAAACATGGATACGAGGAGAATCATATAGACCAGCAAGTATAAAGAACAAGTTGGAACTAATTGACATCCAGAACACAAAACTACTACTTCAAAGTGTTAGCAAGGGAATCATGCTCGAAATTAGAATAGTAATAGGTAGTAAGACATAGAGACATGGTATGTGAGTTAGTCATGCTGAGGACATGGGTCTACTACACATAATTAGTCATGCCGCTTAGTGTTAATCGAGTACATTAGGAGTCTATGATACTAACATGGGCATACTAGTTGAGGGAAATAAACAAAACTCAAGTAAACATGCTGGCCCAGTATCATACAAGACAAGTGAGACCTAGACATGCTAACTACACACTTGAACAAGAGAGGGAAAATCTTAAGCATATTGAAATAAGCAGTAAACAAGAAGAGCAATTAAATATATAAGCCATTAACTAGTGCCGAAAGAGAAATGGATTAATAGACATGGAGCACATAGAGTTAAGTTTCAGAATTAAACTAGGAGCATATCAGTTAAGGAAGCAAAGTGCAGAAAGTAAAGCAAGTAGAGTTCCACAGTCTAGCCTTGGCTTTCAGCCGGCTAGACAAGCAGTTAACACAAGTAGCAGAGAAAGAAGAGAGAGTTTGAGTGTGTGTATTCTGAATTATTGTTCGTGTGTGGAAGTGAGAATAGAGGAGAGTATATATAATAGTTTGAAAGCTAGGTAAAAATAAGGCAAGAATCAATTATAGAACTACAGAATCAATTAAGAATTGAAAATCAACTAGGTCTCTCTTAATTAAAGGAGTAATTTACCAATGGTAGAAGGCAGGTGAAAAACAAGGAAGGAGATCATATGAGACTAGAATATAACACATAAGGAAATAAGCATAGTACAGAGCATGTGATAGAGGCTAGGTTCGACAAATTCTAATTAAAGAAAATATCTAAGAATCAATTTGACAGCACAATCAATCACAAAATAAGGCAAGAAAATATTTAGAGGTTGAAAATCATTAGGGAACAGAGTATACCAATCACAGGGAATCAGGGATTCCATTAAAAGGTACACTGACCAAGGGAAAGTATCGAAGCAAATATAACACAAACAAGAGTAGGGTAAAAGAATCACATAAATCCCGGATTCAAAGTAAAGGATGGTACTGATAAGAGTAAATAACCACACATTTTTTGGGAGGAAAAACATAAAAGGCAGGAATAGTCGAAGTCAAAGAACCTAACAAGAAAACATAGGGTAAAGGTCACAGAATCACAGAATATTCATGAGAAACATACAGACTAGTTGAACATATTATAAAAACATACTCAGAAACCCAGGATGAGAACTAGGAAATTAGGGTTTTCAACATAATGAATCGGATAAAAGAAAAAAATTAAATAAACCAATTAAACATAGTAAAATCGTATATTAATACCATCAATCAGAAGGAAAAAAGTTTTAAAAGGGGTTACGAAGCCTAGTTTGAAGACAAAGAGTCATTTTGAGAAAATTGCCAAAACTTTAAGGGAAAATAGAAAGATAACTCTGGATATATCCAGATCTAAAAGAAAATTTGAAAATCCTAAGAGTTAGGGTTTTGAAGAACCCAGAGAAAATAACAAAACCTTAAAATGTTACTGGTTTAAGCCGAAAAGGTCATGTATCTTACTCGAACAACCATGGATGGCTGAAAAATGGCATACGAAACCAAGGGAGGTGAGTGAACTGCTCCAGGTTCACTTGAGGACCTCAGGGTAGTGTCGAACCAGCGTGGGGTGAAGCAGAGGACAAGAGATGATGAGAGGCTATGCTTTCCGGCGAGGGAGGTAGTCGGAGAAGGTGGACAGGGTTTATCGGAGAGGAGGGGAGAATAGAAGATTCTAGAGATAACCAAAAATATATATATATATATATATATATATATATATATATATATATATATATATATATATATATATAGAGAGAGAGAGAGAGAGAGAGAGAGAGAGAGAGCCCGATTGATAGAGAATGAGAGAGGGAAGGGGGATAGTCTTAGGGTTAATTATGGTAATGGGGATCTGGACCGTTGATTGAAATTAATCAACGATTCAGATTGAGTGAGGGATTAGACCGGGTAGGATAGGGTGTTGGGCCTTGGGCCTTGGGCTGGTGGGTTATTTAATTGGTTTGGGATATAATTCAATTAGGCTAGAATTAAAAAAAGGAATTGGATATTTGTTAAATGCCCAATTAAAATTAGATAAATAATTAATAAAAATAGCAAATAATTAGATAAAATAAAATTAAATAGGAAAAGGTGAAATTAAGGTAATTAACCAATATTTAAAATATAAAATAATCGATTATTAAATTAAAATCGCATAAAGTGTACAATTAGGAGATAAATGCAGAATCATCTTAATTATAGCCAAACAATACCAAATTGGCTAATTTATGAAATAATTAAGTCCTAATAGGATTAAAAATGATATATTGAGCTAAGAAATACTTTAAAATTACTTGTAATTTAATTTATGAATAAAAATTAAAATAAATAAATTAATAATATGGAAAATTATGGAAAAATACCAATTATTATGAAAAGTGATTTTGAAGGTATATGTTCAAATTTAAAAATAGTTTGAGGATAAATTGGGTATCAACAAAGATGACATACTTCCCCGGGACGTCGTTCAGCTATCCAAATCAGTGATCGAAGAAGGCCATGAAGAGATAAACTCCACTATCTTGACATGGGATTGGAAAAATAAATATATCAATTATTTGGAAAGTGGGAAGCTATCCGCGGACCCAAGAGAGGCGAGGGCCCTGCGAACCAAAGCAACTCGATTCTCGCTCGACAAAAACAAAACTCTATACAGAAGAACCTTTGATGGGCCTCTAGCAGTATGTTTGGGACCGGGGGACATAGATTACGTGTTCCGAGAAATCCACGAGGGCACCTGCAGAAATAACTTCGGTGCCGATTCCTTAGTTCGAAAGGTGATCAGAGTAGGCTACTGCTGGGACAACATGGAAAAGGACACCAAAGAATTTATCTAAAAATGTGACAAATGCCAGAGACTTGCACCGATGATTCACCAACCCGGTGAACAACTACATTCAGTCTTGTCGCCATGGCCGTTCATGAAATGGGGGATGGACATCGTCGGACCTCTACCAACGGCACCAGGTAAAAGCTAGATTTATTTTATTTATGACTGACTACTTCTCGAAATGGGTCAAAGCGCATGCCTTCGAAAAGATAAGAGAAAAAGAAGTCACTAACTTCATTTGGGACCATATCATGTGTCGATTCGGGATTCCTTCCGAGATAACATATGGTAACAGGAAGCAATTCATCGAAAGAAAAGTAACAGAGTTCCTCGAGGACCATAAAATCAAAAGGATCCTATCAACATCCTACCACCCGTGTGCAAACGGTCAGGACGAGTCCACAAACAAGACCATTATTCAAAACATAAAAAAGAGGTTAGAAAATGCAAAAGGAAAATGGAGAGAAATGTTTCTCAAGATACTATGGGCATAGCGAACAACTCCAAAATTGAGCACGAGAGAGATGCCTTTATCTCTGGTGTATGGCGCCGAGGCTTTCATACCGGTCGAAGTCAGAGAGCCAAGTGCCATATTTCAACATGGCACCGAGAGCTCAAACAACAAATCTATGACTGCAGCCCTTAGAACTGTTAGCCCATCATCGATCACCCAGTCAATCTCGTTATCTCGACCTCGAGGCCCAGCTTAGGCCAGTCCGAGACCCCGATTCGCAGCTGTTTGGTTTGAATAAACGAGAATGCCTCTCACTCTTTCTTTACTTTACTAGCTCGCACTTAGTATCTACTGCTTAACAACTAGCATAAAAATAAATCTCGTATGTTTAGAACCAGAAAATCAAATCTAATTGTAATTATCATTTTCAAGGTAAACAGTTTGGCGCCCACCGTGTGGCTAAAGATAATAGTGATTGTTTTCGTGCTGGTTTACTGAAAAACACAAGTTATTATTCACACTTTTTCTTGTCCAATAATATTTGATTTTAGGTCAAAATGTGTAACTCAGTGAATGCACAAGAAAATAACGACCCCGAGGGCCATGGTGAGAATGGTGTAACTATTCTAGGTATCGGTATACCACCATGAAACCCTGAAGATGCACCAGAACCAATTCCCATAGACGTGGTCTCATGAAACGCCCAACACGTCGATATAAGCTCCCACACTAACAGGAGTATACGCTAAGAAAACCAACAAGAAGATCATAGAACCCCAGCTCAGGAGGAAAGAGAGGCAGACATGAGGAACAGAACGGGAAAACCTTGGCACATTGTTCGTAGGATTATTGGGGGGACCGGCATTACTCAAGGACCCGTGATCAAGCGAATAAAAACTTCCGCTACAACATAAGGGAAAATTTGGGGCCTTTTACCCGAGGACATCCTTGCATTCAGTGAAGAGGACTTCAAAACCTTGTCTCATCAAATTAACGATGCAATGGTAATTTCATTTCTTTTGAGTAACATTGAAATTAAACATGTACTCGTGGATCTAGGTAGCTCGGCCAACGTAATTAGGTAGAAGGTGGTAGAACAACTCGAACTGCTCGATCAGGTCATACCTACCTCCTGAGTCCTCAATGCCTTCAACATGGATGGCAAAATGACGAAAGGGGAGATCACCCTCCCGGACAACGTGTTTGGTGCAGTTCAGAATACCAAATTTCATGTAATTGAAAGTGACATGAAGTACATGCATTGCTTGGAAGGCCATGGATACACAACATGAGGGCAGTACCATCAACTGTTCATCAGATGATAAAGTTCCCAACAATAGACGGTATAAAAGCGGTATATGGAGAACAACATGTGGCGAAGGAAATGTTCGCGGTCCACAGGAGGCACCAACTTCCATACCTTACACCTCGGAGGAACCGGAGGGAAAATATACCCCCGAGGACAATAAAGAAGACTTCCTCGCTCCCCAAACCTCCGTTTCCCTAAAAGAATCGGATAAAACAAAAATCAACAATTGAAGAACTAGAGCAAGCTGTTTTGTTCGAACATCTCCCAAATTGAAAGGTATACCTGGGAAAGGGATTAACCCCCGAAGTCAGGAAAAAACTCGTTCAATTTCTAATTAATAACATCGATTGATTTGCTTGGTTCCATTTAGATATGTCAGGTATCCCACCAGAAAAAAAACACCCATCAACTAATTATTGACCCTAGGTTCAAACCAGTGAAGCAAAAAAGGAGACCGCAGTCTAAGATAAAATGCACGTTCATCAAGGACGAGGTAACAAAACTCCTCAAAATATGGTCTATTAGGGAGGTAAAATATCCCGAATGGTTGGCCAATATGGTGTTAGTTCCCAAAAAGGGGAATATGCTAAGAATGTGCGTAGATTATAAACAGTTAAATAGAGCGTTCCCCAAATATTCATTCCCGTTGCCCGACATCAGCCGCTTGATCGATGCTACGACCGACCACGAGATCCTCACTTTTCTCGATGCCTACTCGGTGTACAATCAAATTCAGATGAACCCCGAGAACAGGGAAAATACCTCATTCATCACGAAGTACGGTACATACTGTTACAATGTGATGCCCTTTGGGCTAAAAAATGCAGAAGCCACCTACCAACGCCTAGTTAATAAGATGTTTGAACATTAAATAGGCAAACCCATGGAAGTTTACATTGATGATATGCTAGTTAAGTCCCTGCGCGTAAAGGACCATTTGACTCATTTGCAGGAGACATTTGACATCCTCGGAAGCTTAAACATGAAACTTAACCCTAAAAAATGTGCCTTCGGAGTGGGTTCGAGCAAATTCTTAAGCTTCATGGTGTCAAACAGGGGGATTGAAATCAACCCGACAAAATCAAAGCCATCGAAAAGATCACGATGGTAAACAATGTGAAGGCCGTTCAATGACTGAATGGGCAGATAACAGCCTTGGGTCGATTCATATTGAGGTCATCATACAGGAGTCATCATTTCTTCTCCTTACTCAGAAAGAAAAATAGCTTCGAATGGACTTCGGAATGCCAACATGCCTTAGAGAAGTTGAAGCAATATCTGACAAGCCCGCCTTTACTCCACACCCTAAAAGAGGGTGAAATATTGTATTTGTACCTGGCCGTATCCGAGGTAGCGGTAAGTGGCGTGATGGTTCAAAAAGAACAAGGTATGCAATTTCCTGTCTATTATGTAAGTCAAACCCTAGGAGATGCCGAAACCAGATATCGTCACCTAGAAAAAATAGCTCTTGCATTAATAAGCGCATCTAAAAAATTAAAGCCTTATTTTCAATGCCATCGTATTTGTGTTTTAACGACATATATCCTCTTCAAAGCATATTGCATAAATCAAAATTATCGGGACGACTGGCCAAATGGGCCATCAAACTCGGGGGTACGATATCAAATATCAACCCCGAACGACTATCAAGTCCCAAATTCTGGCAGATATTGTGGCCGACTTTATGCCTGCCCTCATGCCCGAGGTAGAGAAAGAACTTCTATTAATAACGAGCACATCTTCGGGGGTATGGACCTTATTCACTGACGGCGCCTCGAACATTAAAAGCTCCAGGCTTGGCATAGTTCTAAAGCCACCTACGGGCGACATAATTAGGCAATCTATAAAAATTTCAAGATTGACTAACAATGAAGCCGAGTATGAGGCTATGGTTGCAGGTCTGGAATTGGCCAAAGGCCTATGGGTGGAAGTTATCGAAGCAAAATGTGATTCCCTCCTGGTAGTAAATCCGGTAAATGGGAGCTTTGAGGTTCGAGAAGATAGGATGCAAAGATATTTAGACAAAATTCAAGTCACATTGCACCACTTAGAAGGATAGACTCTGGTCGACATACCTCGAAAGCAGGATTGTGAGGCCGATGCCCTCGCGAACCTAGGATCATCTACCAAGGAAGATGACATACTCCCCTATACCATCGTTCAGCTATCTAAATCAGTGATCGAAGAAGGCCATGAAGAGATAAACTCCACTATCTTGACATGGGATTGGAGAAATAAATATATCGATCATTTGGAAAGTGGGAATCTACTCGCGGACCCAAATGAGTCGAGGGCCCTACGAGCCAAAGCAGCTCGGTTCTTGCTAGACCAAAATAGAACTCTATGCAGAAGAACCTTTGATGTGTCCCTAGCAATATGCTTCGGACCGGGGGACATAGATTATGTGCTCTGAGAAATCCACGAGGGCACCTGTGGAAATCACTTAGGTGCCAATTCCTTAGTCCAAAAGGTGATCAGAGTAGGCTACTACTGGGACAACATGGAAAATGACACCAAAGAATTTGTCTGAAAATGCGACAAATGCCAGAGATTTGCACCAATGATTCACCATCCCGGTGAACAACTACATTCAGTCTTGTTACCATGGCCGTTCATGAAGTGGGGGATGGACATCTTTGGACCTCTACCAACGATACCAGGTAAAAACTAGATTTATTTTATTTATGACTGACTACTTCACAAAATGGGTGGAAGCATATGCCTTCGAAAAGATAAGAGAAAAAGAAGTAATTAACTTCATCTGGGACCATATCATGTGTCGATTCAGGATTCCTTCCGAGATAACATATGATAATGGGAAGCAGTTCATCGGAAGCAAAGTGATAGAGTTCCTCGAGGACCATAAAATCAAAAGGATCCCGTCAACACCCTACCACCCGTGTGCAAAAGGTCAGGACGAGTCCACAAACAAGACCATCGTTCAAAACTTAAAAAAGAGGTTAGAAAATGCGAAAGGAAAATGGAGAGAAATGTTGCCTGAGGTATTATAGGCATATCGAATAATTCCAAAATCAAGCACGGGAGAGACATATTTCTCTCTGGTATATGGCACTGAGGCATTGATACCGGTCGAAGTTAGAGAGCCAAGGGCCAGATTTCGATATTTCACCGAGAGCTCAAATAATGAATCCATGACTGCAGCCCTTGAACTATTGGATAAAAAGTGAGAAACTTCACTGGTCCGAATGGCCGCCCAAAAATAAAGAATCAAAAGGTACTATAATAGGAGAACAATTCTCCGACATTTCGAAGTCGGGAACTTAGTTCTAAGGAAAGTCACCCTAAATACTCGAAACCATAATGAAGGAAATCTAGGCCAGAACTAGGAAGGACCATACCGCGTCCTTGGAGTGATCAGCAAAGGATCCTACAAGCTTGGTACCATGGAAGGTGAACAACTTCCAAGAAATTGGAACATATCGATGCTCAAATGCTATTACTGCTAAGGTCTTCGATGGAAGACACCGAAGCATCCCCCGACTCAAAGATCTTGGGTTTTAAAGCATGCATTGCACACTTTTCCTTCGATCCGATTTATCCCAAAAAGGGTTTTACCGGTAAAGTTTTAACGAGGCAACATCTATATGCTACCTAAGGAGAATTTAACAAGTATTCAAGGTTTCTCTTCAGTCAATATCAGATACTAGGGGGCATCCCCCCGGGATATCATCTCCCTGAAGAAATCAAGATGAAGCAAAAAGGGCCTCAATAGAAAAATGATATATCGAGCCAAACGGTCGAAAGAACCATGTCCGCATAGAATAATCAAACTATCGATGGCAAAAACCTTGTATACTTTTACCAAGCAATTAAGGATTTTTTTTTTTGATTTTTACCATCAACTCACTTTGCGCTTAAAAAATGTTCACTATTTCCACAAGAAACGGCTCTGCCCAAAAATTTCCCGAATGCTCGGGAACTAACATCAAAAACTCGAAGCCATAAGAACCCCGGGCCGAAAATTTTGAACTATAAGCCCTCAATGAGACAACATCAAGTTTACAAGGAACGACTCCGGAGCTAAAAAATTTCAATGTCTCGAGGACTGTCGGCGACTGTCACCCCATTGAGCTATCAAAAACTCAAGGCCATAAGACCCCAAGTGGGCAATCTCAAGCCCGAAAGCCCTCCATTTGGCAATGATAGAAGATATAAGATCTCCATGAGGTAACCTCAATCTCATAAGACCTCCATAAGGAAATACCAAATCTATAAGACCTCGAGCAAGGCATGAATTATACTTATGCCAACTAACCTATCTGTAAAACCTCAAGTAAAGCATGTTCAAATTTATAAAACCTTACAAGAGGCATAATTAATATCTTAAAGTCAAGGCTATATATTCGAACTTGTAAGACCCCTAAAAAGGCATACCCTCAATATAGATGCTGATGCTACCTCACTCGGGGACTAAAAGGCCACAGCCAAACACAATGGCTCCGGTCATAAGGCTCCGGCCAAACTAATGCGACTCGGGGACGCCCGAACGTCGCCATAAAATCATAAGCCTTCAAAATTAATTCAAAAATACTTCAAAAAGAACCAGTTAATCAGGCTACCCTCAGCTTAAGCAAAAGAGCTTCGATCATGTCAGCTCCAAAGAATGAAAAGGCTTCGAAATAATTCAGCTCGAGCGAAACCTCCCGAGGTACTCATTTATCGCTGCATAACAGCTCACAATTGAGGTTTTTATCAAACCATTGAAGAGTCGGGCAAACATAAAAACTTCAAAAAAGTCTTTAACGAGCGAAAACTAAAGCCTATATTAGGGGTTGCACCGACCCAATGCGTAAGAGCCTAAGCACTAGCCCATATTAGAGGTCGTACCAACCCAACATGTAAGAGCCTAAGCGCCAGCCCATATTAGTGGTCGTACTGACCCAACACGTAAGAGCCTAAGCGCCAGCCCATAATAGAGGTTGTACCAACCCAACGCGTAAGATCCTGAGCGCCAAATTATATTAAAGGTCAATAATCTCAATTCGCAACTTGACACGGGGACTAAGCCCCAAACGGTCAACTTTCGACTGTTACAAACTGAGGTCCAAAATCTTAAACCAATTATCAACAAGCGTCACAATTTAAAGCAAAGTAAAAAGAAGAATAATGAAAGGCTTTATATATATATATTGAAAGTCCACAATGATGCAGTTACAAGGCCTATGCCTAAAGCCCTTACAAAGGAGAGAGCAAATAAAACCCTAATCTACCACCGGGTGTCTTCGACGGCTCCCACAGAGTTTGTGCCTTAAACAACTCAGCCACGGCCCCCGGGTCTTCGATGACCTCTTCCCCTCTAGGGATTTAACCTTCATCTTCATCATCTCCCGAGCCACTGCTCGACTCACCCTCAAAAGTAAGTAGGGCTCCAACCTTCTCTTCTAGGGTCTTTACCCTTTCGATCTTGGCAGACAAGTCAATGACCTATGCATATATATCCTTGAGAGCCTGCCTTCGAGATTCTAATAGGGCATTCTCCACGATTCAAGTCAATTGCAGCTCGGCCTCCTCAGGCATCTTCCTGGCCCGAGCATTTGTAGTAACAACATCCTCTTTGTATAAGGATACGAATACCTCAGCTTCGGTCCTGACCCCGAACAACACAACAACCAACTTAGTATGAAGATCTTTATACTTATTACTCTCTGCCCTTGCATCATTAAGATGATGTCTGACTGAGACCACCTCCTCCTGGAGGGTATCTCTCTCAAAGATGATCTCACTCATGTACTGTTTGAGTTCGAGAATTTCAGAGTCTCTGGCTCGGAGTTCCTCCCTCATTAGGATATCTTTCTTCTCAAGCTACAAAGATCATCCCTAAGGTGTTAAAAAACTAAAGTAGGGCAAGCGTGTGGACAAAAACAAAAAGAATTGTATGACCTGTTTGGTGAGATGAGTCCTCTCTCCGGACACCACCTCCAAACAATCCCGAAGGCCACAGAGTTCCTCCTTCTTATCGGTAAAAAGAGCTCTAAGTTTATCGATTTCCTAGGTGAGCTTCCTACACTTACCCTCAGAGAGAGTCAACTCGGCTTGAAACGTGGCAAAGGTCTGATTATAAAGCAATTTGGCCTGGAACCATGGAAGAAACAAAGTTAGAAAGATGAAGGATAGGGCACCGAGCAGAATTTACAAAAATTTACCTGTTCATAAAGCCTATCGATCCCAATGAAAATAAGGGAGGCGTCAAGCTCAGGGATTTTCTCAAGCGTAGCAAAAGGCCTTTCAAATATGTCTTTATCTCCGATGGGCGCCCCCACATTTGAAGGTTCTTTATTTTGGGCATCCTGTATCTCCCTCGGAGGAAAATCTGGTCTTAGAAGGGAATCGCTCACTTCAATAAACCTGACTGGATCAATCGTGGCTGTCTCTTGTTTCTAGAGAGCTTCAGAATTAGGCTCCTCCGGACCACCTACCGAATTCACCCTAACTCAAGGAGTATTTTGCCATCAACTGGCTCAGGAATATTGCTCGATACACCCACAAAGGCTTCTTTAGCCCGAGGTAGGACAACAACATCATTGAGTTCTGATTTAGAAGCCACCAGCTCAGCAATATGTGGGGCAGTCAGGTTTTTTCCTCTCTCGGGTGGTAACAAGGAATCATATTTCTTCTCGTCTTCAGCTCGGGGACTCCCCAATACTTCTGGAGTTAAGGTTGCTGAATCAGGCTTAGGTTTCTACACTTTGGCCTTCTTGGATTTCGGAGAATCAATCGATGATCTCCTTCATTTTTTCTCCTCTTTGTCAGGTTTCGGGGTATCCGCTTCCCCAAGCAGTGCTTCTCTCATCAAAGAGGCCTCTCCCAGACCTACACAACTACAAAATATAAACACCGAGAATGAGGATGCAATTGGTGATAGTTCATTTGAGAGATTCAGTTATAGTAGAAGTGAAGGCTCACTGTGGTCCTTTGCCTCCCATCGAGCCCTAGACAGGTCGCACCACACGCTTTCAACGTATGGGCAAGTCGAATCTAGCTGGCTAACCTAGCATGAGAGGTCCTTAACCATGCTGGGGTACGCCGTGGTAGCTGTATCAAAGAAAGAAGTCAGTTCATGGGGAGATTTCCCAAAGGGAAAAGAGAAAATTAAATTAGCGTATCCACTTATGTTTCATGTTCCACCTTTCAGGGAATGACATCCTCTCCGCTAGAATCAGGTTCGAGGTTTTAACTCGGATGAAACAACTTATCCATCATCTGTTCCTAACCTTGTCAGGGCTTTCAGGGTCCGACATTGGAGCTTAATCAGGCCCCCGCAGAAGAGTCGGGGATTGTACATTCTGATCAGGTGGTCGAGAGTGAAGGGCATCCCCTCAATCGTGTTATCATAGTATCTGGTCATCTAAATAATACACCAAAACAATAGATGAATTTGGCCGAGAGTCACTCGATATCGTTCGTAAAAGTTGAGGATCACGGGGACTATTGAGGTCAAGGATGGATCCACCGGGCCAAGAGTAAATGGATAGGTATACACATTAAGGAAGCCGACCTTGTATGTCGTTATGTCCTCTCCCCAAGAAGGAATCTCCACCAGCAGCGCATCCCTCCAGGGCAGTCAGTTATCACCTTCTCGACGTCTCCTACTAAATTAATATATCAGAACATGGACTCACATCATTCCGGCTTCGAAGAAGGCTTGTCGACCTTGAAATCGGAGGTCGTTTTGAAGGATCCTGGGATGCATTTCTCAAAATGAGAGGGCACTGTTGCTTTGACCTTAGACGAGTGTGAAGAAGAGGATGGCGCATCATCTTGAGGGACAGAGGTGGAAGTTTTTTCCATTCTTATTAAAAAAATTTAGAGGAGTGAAGAAATTGTAATCAGGAAGAAACGCAAGAGAGTAGTGAGAAGAACTCTTTTGAATGCTTGATGATACATTGGAAAATAAGGGGGAAGGAAGAATATTTATAAAGGTCAAGCGTGTACGTTGGAGCAGGCCAAAATATAGCCAGCTGCCATAATTAATTCAAAGGCTTTTCAAGGGTTGTATGGACGCGACCTTTAGGTACCCTATTTGTCACATCAATCGCTTGACAGGGCATAACTGCCGTCATGATGGAAATATCGAAGAAGCAAGAATTCAAGACTGTTTCTTATCGTTTTCACTCTAAGAAACACGTAGACTATCTATATACGGCTAAAATCATAGAGTCTAATTTATGATTATTGTGGCATTCCAAAGCTTCATCTGGAAGGCTAGAGACATAGCTCGAAGTTTGACCCCGAGGGTTCCCTATGTTCGACCTAGGGGTAGCAGCAAATCGGTGACTATCACTAACGAGTGGGAAATACCCTAGGCACGTGGTGAAAGTTGACAACACCTGCAAGAATAGTACCAGTCCCCATACTGTTAAGTAGCTGTACCAGCTCTGTTTCTTTGTAATAATTATACGTGTACCATGTTGGGATTCTCCCTCTTATATAAAGGGGACCCTTGCTATTTCTTGCACACATATGATATTCAATATAAGAACAAGAATATTCTCTTCTCTCCAACTTAAACTTACTCGCCTTTGATTTTATTGCTTACATCTATTATATTGCCTACCTTTATTGTGTTTCATTAGTTGTTCTTCATTTATTACTCATCATTGATCATAAAGAGCCATTATTGAGGCCCTTAGCACTATTAGCCCTTGATCGATCACCCCCAGTCAAGCTCGTTAGCTCGACCTCGAGGCTCAGCTTAGGCTAGTCCGAGACCCCGAATAGTAGCCGTTTGGTTTGAATGAATGACACTGCCTCTCACTCTTACTTTACTTTCCTAGATCACACGTAGCATCTACTGCTTAACAATTAGCATAAACATAAATCACATATTTTTAGAACCACAAAATCAAATCGAATTGTAATTAGCATTTTCAAGAAACACCGTTAAAATATTTTTAAAATGACTTTATCAGTTTTATTAGTTGCTCTATTGACCCAAAGTGAATATTAGGGGAAGGGAAAAGCCTTTACCCTCCAGTAGGTAGGCATTCATTGTTGGAAGAGGTTCAAACTTGACTAAAATAAATTAATTAATTTTGCAACCACTGGCCAAGGAAAAAATCAGCCAATGACAACTGTTGCAAAATTAAGCCTTCCCATTAGAATTTTTTATTTATTCTGCTCATAACGAATATAAATTCTATACTTTGAAATTTTAATTTGTAGTACCATTTTGAAAAATTTACACCCTATAACTAACTTATATACTATATTTATCATAACTAAATACACTTTAAAATAATTATAATTTCTAGCTACACTCTGGGTTTTTAGAAAATACCCTCATGAAGGGGATTTCTAACCCTATCTTGAATACGACCCTCGTCTATCTTCCTAGAGATTTCACTCATCTCTAACTTTGTTGACTTTGAGTCCATTAATGACTCGGGTATTGTCGTCGATAATTCCCCCATTTTTACTTCCTCTAAACAACCTATTCATATCCTCGATCCATATGAATGTGTATAAAGTTAATGTGACATTGGATGGACCACAATAGAGAACAAAAACTTTCTGATGTTGATGGTCTCCTTGACGGCGCGTCCGGTGATGGTAGAGACAGACTTTCATTACTTAAGCAAACGTGATGGAGATATTGAAGAAGCTTAGAAGAATAGATTTGTTTTTTGGTTTGATTTCCCCACCTCGATTTGTCAAAAGGAACAAATTTCTGATACAAAATTCGGAATGATTCTCACGAGTTTTACTTGTGTTGATAGATTGCAGAAAAAAGAGGCCGGATATAGTGTATACAATCATTCTCAAATCTAGCCAGAGTTTAAAATGTTAAATACAATGTATACAGTGTATTCTCAGATCTGGGCGATCAAATCTTGTTGGATTTTCAAATGGTAAATATAGTATATTCTTAGATCTGGGCGAACTTTCTTCACGACTCATTGACTTTGGACATGAAAAATTGTCTTTTACATACAGTATGATACAATGTATTTTTTGATGACTTTGCGACAGTGATGACCTTACAATTCTATTTTTGACGTTTTTATACAACGTATACTTGAGAATTTAGTTGTATTTTACGCAAATACTTTATATTACTCCCAACTCCTTCGTGAATGCAGCACCCCTTCCACAAACGAGAAGGAAAACTGCACCCAACTTCAAATAACACTCTGCGATTGCAAGACCTGCTCCGCAATCACGAAGCACCACCTAACACCAGCAAATCTGCAACTCCAAACATGTTCCGGGTGGTCCGAAACTCACCTGAGCTACCGAGGGCTCCATCCAACTATACCGATAAGTCCATAAACACTACTCCAACCTATCCAAAGCTTCTAAACACACACAAGGTCTTCATGTTTACAAATCAAAGATAAAACCACAAGTTGGATTTATCTTAAGTTAAAAAAAGGAACCTTTTCCAAGTTTCGAAACAACAATAGGAGTCCAATATCATCAATGTCAATTATTCTTCAAACTTAAAAACTCTTTAATTCTTCAAATTGTCAACTTTTGGGAAATAGGGTCAAAATCCTCTAGGAGCATCTAAAACCAAGTCCGAACATACAAAAAAGTCCAAAATTATCATACGACCCTACAAGAACCATCAAATCATCAATCTGAGGTCGTTTACACAAAAGTTAAACCTTGGTCAACTCTTCTAACTTAAGGATTCCAAAGTAAAACCAAGTAGTCCAAATTATTCTCGAACCCCATGAAAATTAAATCAGCCATCCCCGCAAGTTATAAAGCATCAAATACATATACGGGAAATATCAATTTGGGAAATGGGGTTCTAACACTCTAAATAACTAGTCGGGTCATTACATTATCTACCTCTTAAATAAATGCTCGTCCTTGAACGAGCTTGAAATTGTTACTAAAATGTCGAAAAGATACATATATTTGCTTTTCATATCTGACTCGATCTCCCAAGTAGCCTTCTCACTTGGTTGTCCTCTCTAAAGTAACTTCAACAATGCAATTTCCTTTGACACGAGCTTCTGAACCGGTCTATCCAAAATGGCCAATGTCTCTTCTTCATCAGGAAAATTCTCATCCAACTGCACCATGTTGAAGTCCGAAACATGTGACTTATCTTCCCGATACTTCCGAAACATAGAAATATGAAATATCGGATGAACTGCCGAAAGACGAGATGGAAAAGCAAGTCTATAAGCAACCTCGCAGACTCTCTTCAACATCGCAAATCGACCAATAAACCTCGAGCTCAACTTTCCTTTCTTCCCATACCTTATCACTCTCTTCATAGGAGAAACTTTAAGAAGAACCTTCTCACCTTCCACAAATACCACATCGTGAACCTTTTTGTTTGCATAACTCTTTTGCCTGGACAAAGGTGTGTGAAGCTTCTCTTGAATAAACTTTACTTTCTCCAAAGTATCACGGACCAAGTCTGTACTCAACAAAATAGGCTCACTAATCTCAAAATCAACCAACCGGAAAGCGACATCGCCCGCCATATAAGGCCTTCTATGGAGCCATCTAAATACTAGACTAGTAGTTGTTACTGTAAGAGAACTCCACCAATAGTTGGAACTGATCCCAATGGACTCCAAAATTAATAATGCATGCCCTCAACATATCCTCAGGATCTGAATGGTCCGCTCGGATAGTATATCCATCTGTGGGTGAAATGGAGTACTAAGCTCCACTCGTATGCCCAACTTATGCTGAATGACCCTCCAAACGTGTGATGTGAACAACATGTCGCGATTTAAAATGATAGATATGGGCACACCATGAAAGCGAACAATCTATCTGATGTAGATCTGAACCAGCTTCTCTAAAGTGCTAGACGTCATAACCGGAATGAAATACACTAACTTTGTCAACCTATCAACAATGAACCACATAGCATCAAACTTCATCAAATTCCGTGGCAAACCTATCATAAAATCCATACTAATATGATCCCGCTTCCACTCAGTATATATATCCTCTAAAGAAAATCACATGGTCTCAGATGCTCATACTTGAACTATTAATAATTCAAACACCATGAAACATGCCCTACAATGTCCTTCTTTATCCTTCTCTACCAGTAATGTTGTTTTAAATCGGAACATCTTTGTAGAACCTAGGTGAATAGAATACCACGAACTTGAGACTCCTTAAGAATGAACTCTATCAAATAATCAACATTAGGAACACAAACCCAACCGTGAAGTCACATTACACCATCATCCCAAATAACTACCTTTTATAGCACCACCTCGCTATACAATGTCCTTAAGTACCTACAAGTGCGCATCATCATGCTAGTGAGCCTTGATACTATCATGATCCAAAAATTCACTAGTCTTGATGGCACCTAACCAAACCTGCTAGGTAATCCAATTAATAATAATCCAATTCAAAATGAGATTTACTAAGAAAATAAATGATGAAAATAACTGAACTTTTATACAAAAATCCTAAGGTTTGATAGTACAACTCATGAGATTCTAAGACTTAGAATTTTACAAAGCTGGTATGAAATAAAACATCATTTGTTTGAAATGTACGTAAACAGATTTATAATTCTAAAGCTACCAAGAATAAGAGGCAGCTATAACCGGAATGCAGGTGCATCTTTAACGCCATCTCCCGCCACATGCAGTGCAATCAGTCCAAGATCTGCACGCAAGGTGCAGAAGTATTATATGAGTACAATCGATCCCATGTACTTAATATGTAACAAACCTAGCCTTAGGTTGAAAGCAGTGACGAGCTCGAAAAACGGTTAGGGTCCAACACCAATAGCCAAGAACAACTTGTAACAATATAATGAAATCAGTACAAGTAATAACTCAAAAGATATTATGTTTAGCTCATTCATAGTTATGAAAAAGTAGACATGCTCTTCAGATATAACAATCCAAATCTTTTACCGAACTCACCAAAATATGAGGGTATATCAGAAAACTATGATTTCCCCAAAACTTTCAATAAAAAATAAGATATTTTGTTATCAGATAACATGATGAAAGTATATCTCTAAGCTTATATGTCAATATGCAATTCACCGTCTAGCATGAGAAATATACATGTCAATGTCTACATGTCAAATCATGAATGTCACAATACTGTATAGCATGAGGAAAATGCATCTCTATGCAAGCATGCCAAGTGTGCATGTCAAATGAATGATTTCATGGTGATATTCCCAGGTATTCTCACCCTCAAAGTACACTCAAGTTTTCCGTCTCAAACTCCCACTCATCACACACAATCACTTAGCATTGTAAGGTACCTATGCTCATTACTGGTGTGTCAAACTTTGGAGGGGCAGATCTTGCTTAAGCACTAATATAAAGCCAACATGGCCTGCTACGACGTTCGGCCCAATCCCATAATAAGTCAATAAAGCCTGCTGCGGCATGCTGCCCGATCCCATAAATGAGCCAATAAGGCCTGCTGCGGCGTGCAACCCAATCCTATAAATAGCTAATAATTCATGTTGCGGCATTCAGTCCGATCCCATAAATAGCCAATACAGCTTGCTATGGCGTGCAACCCGATCCCATAAATTTCACTCACAATCCGGCTCTCAGGCCCCAACTCAGTTATCATTTTCTCAAGTCTCAAGGGCTCACACTCTCGTACCACTCAACACAAAAAATGATAATATATGACGTAACAATGAATGATGAGCAGAGACTGAGATATGATATGAAAAAAAAGGATCATGACTAATTAGATAATAATAGTTAGAGGAGATAACTGAAAACAATAGATATAGACTCATTAGGTTTCAATCAAATAAGCGCATAACCTAACCATGATTCACATCTCATATAATCGAACAAGTAGGGAGAATATATATGTAACAAGATATAACAACAAAATAAGTTGGGTCATAGTCTAATAGTCAACTAGAATCATGATTTCCCCATAGCACGCCCATACGCTCGTCACCTAGCATATGCGTCACCTAAATACATCTCTTATAACATAATTCCTAGGGTTAAATACCCTCAAATACAATCACTACCCAATCGGCTAATACATTTCATAAGAGACATATACCACAATTATATTATTTCACCGAGCACATTGACCGTATTTCATATTTCACATTTCATATTTCACC
Organism: Nicotiana glauca; assembly: GCA_026770625.1. NCBI lineage: Eukaryota > Viridiplantae > Streptophyta > Magnoliopsida > Solanales > Solanaceae > Nicotiana > Nicotiana glauca. Next base: position 104,163 of record MU771637.1, on the reverse strand, counting down.
TTTAGTATTCCTCGGTTTGTACCTCATATTTCATATTTTGTGCACGCCTTTTTACTTTCGACAATCATCATATATTTTCAACAATACAACATTTCTATTCATGACATTTAAGCACACATATGAACAAATAAGAGTCTTAGGCACATCTAGATTTCCTACACAATTGTCATTAGTTTTCATTTGAAACACAACTTTATGTCAAGACATTTGGACCTGCAACCCATACTTTGAACTCATTCTTCCAATAAGAGTACAACATAAAAGGAGCATTTACATTACATATTGAACATGGATATCTTTTGACACAAGCTTATTCGGGATAGTCAATTCACAATGAGCAACCCATGACTTACATGGATATCGTGGGGTTCAATTCTAAGAGAAGAGTTTAGCCATACATACCTCAATTGAGCTCCCTTACACGCTAAATGATCTGGGAATCTTAGCATCACCAATCTATTTTAGAGATATAACAAATTGAACTAAAATTAAGGAAAATGATCATGTTTCTAGGTCATTTGATCATTTTATCAAACACCAAGTGTGAATTAAGGTTTTCAAGTTCCTTTTATGAAAGACTTTATCTTCCCACAACCCATTCTTTACCATTTTTAGCTCACTATCTTCCTTACACTCTTTTATCACACATGCATGCAAGATAAATAACTCTCTTACCTTGAAATGGTCTTGCTAATTACCCATTTTTAGTTAATTTACGAAATTAAGGGCTAGGGTATAGATTCTTACCTCTAGGATGAGGACTTAGTGAATTTCTCCTTGTTAATCTTCAATGATTAGCAAGAATTGATGGATAATTGATTGAAGATCACTTCCCCACTCTAAGCACTCTCTCTCACTCTAAAAGCATCAGGTTTTGCAAGAAAAATAGTCCACCATGATTATACAATGAGATTGCATTAGGTTATAAAATTTAGAAAAATAGGAGCCCCGACACAAATCTGCGGTTGCATATGCGACTGCATAATGCTTCTGCATCGCAAAGTGGGCCGCATAATTGGCCCTCTGGAGCTGATATTTTCTGCTTCAGTCTGCGACCAGTATGTTGTATGCAGACCTATTCTGCGGTCGCATAATGCATCATAAAACCACCATCTAAAAAATCTTAAAGTTGGATATACGATCAGAGTGCGGCCTCCGAAATGGTTTTGCAGTAGCATAATGGACCACAAAAATGACATCAAAATGGCCCAAAAGACTGCATCACTCTGCGACCATTTTGTGGCCCGAAGAGTGATTATGCGGCTATATAATGAGCCGCAGAATGTCCACTTCAGCAAAACATTTCCTTTAAATCTTTAGTGTACTGTTCAACCCAAAAAGTACGAACCACGATTTTAACACATAAGCCTATCTCGTCACCATGAAATCTCGAGGTTTTTTTAAGGTAAAATTTACAGGGCCTTACATCATAGTCTCCAACATCGCGATTGCAATTCAAAAATAATTCAGCTTAGTTTTCACCTTTCGCAACCGCTACCATTCCCCCGCAATCGCGATGAACAAATTTCAACAAGCTTGCCCAAATCTTCCAGACAACCTGTAGTATAATGGCCATAATGTTTTGTACAAAATTACAAATGACAAATAGTTTGATTTTTTGAAAACTTGACATAAAGGACTAAAACTTTCATTTTTTTCGATCATCTTCAAATTTCATATATATTGCAAGATGTATGCTTCCATAGTCGGCTTGGTGACAACAGAATTTGTTCTTCGCGAAGGTGAAAATTCCTCCGCGAATGCAATTCACAGGTCCTTTTTCACGAGTGCGACCCAAAGTCCATGATCATGATGCACGCTCTTGTAGCCAAAAACCAGCAACTAAATCTCTACCCATAATCATCATTCTTGTATTAGGAATCTCTACCCGTTAGTTGACCACCTAGGTAGATGCCACGACCCTAGTGTTTTTCTCTATCTTGCATACAAACTAGAATCAATATCTTAGCATAATTTAGTTCTAATTAGTAGTTGTTAAATTGTAGTTGATAAATATAAAAACCCAAAAATGGTAGAAGTACAATTAGAAGCCAAAACACATCTCTAGACTTAACAAGTACTCAACTCCCTCATCTAGTTCCCTGTGGAAATTGACCCCGATACCACTATTGGGTAAAAGTATTAGCGCCCACTCTTCTTAAGGTTGAGTCCATTGCGATCACTTTTTGGCGCTGTTGCCGGGGAACTTACGGTGTTGACTATTTGCGTAGCTAGTTTTGTTTTTTGCTTCTCTTTCCTTCTTTTTACTAACATTATTTTTGTCGATCTATCTGGTACACATGGCTCTGAGCGAAAATTTCCCTCTTGACGACGTGGTCGCGGGGGAGGAGGTTGATGATGTTGAGCAAGATGAGCCCAGGTACCGCAAATACCACGGAGATATAGAAATGCTAATGCAAATCCAAATGATCAAATCCCAGACCCTCCGCCCCTCCACCAAGAGTAGCTCCAAGGGTCCTTCCTAACCAGGGTTATGCAAGTGCCATAGTTCCTCCCCGAATCCAGGCGGGGAATTTTCAAATCACCAATGTTATGTTGACACTTCTCGAGCAAAGAGGATATTTTACGGGCGCCTCCGACAAAAATGCATACAAGCACTTGAAGGGGTTCGTAGATACTTGCTGGGGGAGTAAACAAACCAATGTGTCCGAGGATGCTTTAAGATTGAGGCTTTTCCCGTTCTCTCTTTGGGGGAAGCATTGGATTGGTTAGAAAGGCTTCTAAATCATTCAATTACAACGTGGGATGAATTGGCGGACAAGTTCATTTCCAAGTTCTTTTCTCCAAGTCACATAGCGGCGCTCCGTGATGAGATTTTGGATTTCAAACAAGAGCCAACGGAACCTTTGCATGAAATATGGGAGAGATTTAGAACTATGGTCAAAGAATGTCCAAATAATGATATGACTGATGTGATGATTCAACAAACGTTCTATAGAGGCATCAACACAACAAACCAATGTATTGTGAACCAATTGGCGGGTGGAAATTTTATGAAGCTCCCGTACAATGAAGCTTGTGATGTGTTAGATGAAATGGCCGATACTTCTTCGGCGCGGCAAAGTCGGGCAAGTATTCCTCAAGTTGATCCTAATGTCATACATTTGCATAAGGAGTTGCATGATCACGGCCAAGCCATTGCCGAACTTACAACAACAATGAACCAATTGGCGAAGGCGCAATTGCAACAAGCTCAAAACCCGCGCCAAGTCAATGCCATGGAAGGAGTGAATATGATGAAAAGAATACAAAGAGGGCAACAACCTCAAGGAAATTGTGACAACTACGATGATGGTAGTGGTTATTCAAACGAGTGCCTATGATGAGCAAAGTGAGGATTGTCAATATGTTAACAACTACCAAGGAAATAGAGGAAATCAAGACAATCAACAATGGCGATCTCAAGGGAATTGGAGTAATCAACAAGGAGGTGGAAATTTGAATAACAATAATCAACAACAAGGTGGTGAAAATTGGAATGGGAATAACCAAAACAATAATCAGGGGAATCAAGGTAACAATGGTGGAAATAGGAATGGAAATAACAATAACAATTGGAATAATAACAATGGTCAAGGGGGGTGGAACAACAATGGTGGTCAAGGTAATCGGGGGCAAGGCTTTCAAAGGCCTCCGATATTTTAACAACCAAACAACCCGCCACCGTTTCAATCTCAAGGGTCGAGTTCTTCGGGCAATGAATTTGGGAGAATTGAGGTTATGTTTGAACAAATGATGAAGAAGAACCAAGACTCTGATGCGCAATTGGCTTCACACAACACTTCCATCCGTAACTTGGAGGTGCAACTTGGTCAAATTTCACAATCCTTAAATACTCGCCCAAAGGGTGCTCTACCTAGTGACACGGTAGTGAACCCTAAGGGTGGGCACAACAACCATGTGATGGCGGTGACCACACAGAGTGGATGAGGCGGTGATGTGTATGCCTCAAGAGAGAATCAAGTTATGGTAGATGAAGATGAGTTGCCTAATGATGGTATGCCTACGGGGGTTGATGATGTGGTGGAACCAAGTGAAAGAAGTGAAGTGCGAATTGACATTCATGAGGTTGAGGAGGAGACACAAGAGAACGTGAACCCGTCTAGGGAACATATGATAGATATGCCAAAAGCTAAGGCACCCTTGCCTAGGCCTCCTCCGCCATACCCTCAATGTTTGGCCAAGCAAAAAGTTGATAACCAATTTAAGAAATTCATTGAGATGATGAAGAGTTTGACTATCAATGTGCCTTTGGTGGAGGCATTCGAGCAAATGCCGGGGTATGCGAAATTCATGAAGGATTTGGTTACAAAGAAGAGATCAATGGAGTGCGAGACAATCAAGATGGCCCATCAAGTGAGTGCAATCGTACACTCCATGGCTCCTAAACTTGAGGACCCCGGTGCATTCACTATCCTGTGCACTATTGAAAGTGCTGACTTTGCAAAAGCCCTTTGGGACTTGGGGGCGAGTATCAACTTAATGCCATATTCGGTTTTCAAAACTTTGGGAATCGGGCAACCTCGCCCGACTTTAATGAGGCTCCAAATGGCAGATAGGTCAATGAAGCGGCCTTTGGGTATCATCGATGATGTCCTTGTTCGTGTTGATAAGTTCATCTTGCTGGCCGACTTCATGATACTAGATTGTGAGGTGGACTTTGAAGTTCCAATTATCCTTGGAAGACCTTTCCTAGCAACGGGGAAGGCTTTGGTTGATGTCGAGGTGGGAGAGTTGACCTTCTGAGTTGGTGATGAAAAGGTGGTGTTCCATGTGTGCAAGTCTATGAGGCAACCAAATAGTACCGAGGTTTGCTCGTTTGTTGAGATTGTCACGGTGGTGATAGTGGATGACACAAGCGCAATGATCAATGTTGAAGACCCACTTGAAGTGGTGCTTTTGAACATGGAGGCCAATGATGATGCCAGGAGAATTGAATGTGTAAATGATTTGCATGGTATAGGCTCATACTCTTATGAGCCTAGGAAGCTATCATTGGACCTTGAGAATCGTAAAACTCCCCCAACAAAGCCATTTATTGAGGAGCCACCGGTGTTGGAGTTGAAACCACTTCCTCCTCACCTCAGGTATGAATACTTGGGTCCCAATTTCACTTTGCCTGTTATTCTTTCTTCTTGCTTAACTAACTTGCAAGTTGACGCCACTTTGGCGGTGCTCCAAAAGTGCAAGTGGGTGATTGGATGGACGTTGGCGGATATTCAGGGTATAAGACCCGCTTTTTGTATGCATAAGATCATTTTGGAGGAAGATGCAAGGCCGTCTCTTGAACACCAACGAAGACTAAATGAAGCTATGCAAGAGGTAGTCAAGAAAGAGGTTATCAAGTGGTTGGATGCCTGTGTAGTCTACCCTATATCGGATAGTTCATGGACCTCCCCGGTCCAATGTGTTCCAAAGAAGGGGGGTATGACGGTCATCACCAATGCCAACAATGAATTGATTCCTACCCGTACGATCATGGGTTGGAGGGTGTGCATGGATTATACAAAGCTCAACAAGGTCACTAGAAAAGATCATTTCCCTCTACCATTCTTGGACCAAATGCTTGATCGTTTAGCGGGCCGGGATTATTATTGCTTCCTTGATGGCTACTCGGGGTACAATCAAATTCTCATTGCCCCGGAGGATCAGGAAAAGACAACCTTTACATGTCCGTATGGCACATTCACTTTCTCAAGAATGCCATTTGGACTTTGTAATGCTCCGGCGACCTTCCAAAGATGTATGATGGCAATCTTCACCGACATAGTGGAGGATATTCTAGAGGTCTTCATGGACGATTTTAGTGTGGTGGGGGACTCATTTGAAGAATGCCTAGTGAACTTGGACAAGGTGGTGAAAAGATGTGAGGAAAAAAATCTTGTACTAAATTGGGAAAAATGTCACTTCATGGTGCAAGAGGGAATTGTCTTGGGGCACAAGATTTAAAAGCATGGTATTGAAGTCGATAAGGCGAAAATAGAGGTCATCTCAAGGCTCCCTCCCCCTACTTCTGTTAAAGGGGTGAGGAGTTTTTTGGTCCACGTCGGGTTTTACCGGCGATTCATTAAAGATTTTTCAAGAATTATGAACCCGCTTTGTAAACTGTTGGAAAAAGATGTAAAGTTCGTCTTTGATGAGAGGTGTATGGAATCCTTTGAATTTTTGAAACATAAATTGACCACAACTCCCATCATCACCGCACCCAACTGGGAATTGCCTTTTGAACTTATATGTGACGCAAGTGATGTAGCGGTTGGTGCGGTGCTTGGCCAAAGAATCAACAAAATGTTCCATCTGGTGTACTACACAAGCAAGACAATGAATTAGGCTCAAAAGAACTATACAGTCACCGAGAAGGAGTTTCTAGCTATTGTGTTCGCCATGGAAAAGTTTCGACCATACCTTATGGGGGCCAAGGTAATTATCCATACAGATCATGCTGCCCTTAGGTATTTGATGATAAAGAAAGATTCGAAGGCGAGGTTGATGAGATGGGTACTACTCTTGCAAGAATTTGATTTAGAGATTGTGGATAGAAAAGTAAGTGAAAATCAAGTCGTGGATCATTTGCCCCGGCTAGAGGAAGAAAGGAGACCGGGCAATGGTGTTGAGATAAATGATGCTTTCCCAGACGAACAACTCCTTGCGGTGTCTATGCTTGATATGCTGTGGTTTGCTGATGTGGCCAATTATCTTGTGACTGGTATAATCCCGTATGATCTCTCTTCTAACCAAAGGAAGAAGCTCAAGCGGGATAGTTTGGATTACTATTGGGATGAGCCCTACTTGTTTAAAATTTGCACCGATGGTGTGATTCGCCAATGTGTCCCGGAAGAAGAACAATTGAACATATTGGAGGCTTGCCACTCTTCTCCTTATGGTGGTCATCCTGGGGGAGTGAGGACGACGTCAAAGGTTTTAAGTTGTGGTTTCTATTGGCTGACTTTGTTTCAAGATGCAAGCGAATTGGTGAAAAAGTGTGATGCATGCCAAAGAGCTGGCGGGATTTCTAAAAGGGATGAGATGCCTCTTAACACCATTCTAGAGGTAGATATTTTTGATGTGTGGGGCATTGATTTCATGGGCCCATTTTGTAAGCTCTTGTGGGAACACGTATATTCTCGTGGCAGTGGATTATGTCTCAAAGTGGGTTGAAGCCGTGGCTCTTCCCAACAATGAAGCTCGGAGTGTCATGGAATTTTTGAAAAAACACATCTTCACTAGGTTTGGAACCCCTCGTGCTATCATTAGTGATGGGGGTCCCATTTTTGCAACAAGGCCTTTCATTCTTTGCTCGCCAAATATGGAGTTAACCACAAGGTGACTACCCCCTACCATCCTCAAGCAAGCGGCCAAGTGGAGGTTTAAAATAGGGAAATTAAGAGTATGTTGTCCAAAATAGTGGATGCAAATAGGACCGATTGGTCAAAAAAGTTGGATGACGCTCTTTGGGCTTATCGCACGGCTTATAAGACTCTGATTCGTATGTCTCCATATCGATTGGTGTTTGGTAAGGCTTGTCATCTCCCGGTGGAACTAGAACATAAGGCGATGTGGGTATTGAAAAAATTGAACTTGGAATGGGATGTTGCGGCCAACCTCCGAGTGGAGCAATTGAATGAACTTGATGAGTTTAGATTCCATGCTTACTCCAGATCGTCCTTGTATAAGGACAAGATGAAGTACCTCCATGATAAGTATGGTCGGGGTAAAGAATTCAAGGTGGGCGACATGGTTCTTCTTTTCAATTCTCGGCTAAGGCTATTTCCGGGGAAGCTCAAATCCAAATGGAGTGGTCCCTTTGAAGTGGTCTTTGTAACTCCATTCGGTGCTCTTGATCTAAAAACCAAGAATGGTGAAATGTTCAGGGTAAATGGGCATCATATCAAGCACTATTTGGGGAAGATTGACGAGAGCCATGTGGTGGCACTTATTCATTTGAAGTGATATGATGGTAACATGCATCGTGCCGCGACGTTAAATCAGGCGCTTCTTGGGAGGCAACCCATGCCTTTTTTCTTTCTTTTTATTTTTTGTTGTAGATTAGGATTTTTGAACTCATGGTTTGTGAGATGTTGCAGGGTTGATGTTGGACTAGTGCAGGACAAAAGTACCAAATTTTAAGGTCTCTGAAGTTTGCCTGCGCGGCCACGCACCAAATCAGTGCGGTCCGCGCAGGCTAGTGAAATGTGAACTGAGTCTCTGAAGTCAGCTGCGCGGTCCGCATGACATTTTTGTGCAGTCCGCGCAGGAGAAGCCCAAATTACAGGTTCTCTGAAGTTTCCCACGCGGCCACGTGACAAAACAGCGCGGTCCGCATGGGCTGTACAAATAATTTAGGATGCTGGAAATCCAGCACGGTCCGCGGCCTTTTTTGCGCGGCCGCGCTGGTGGGTAAGTAAAGGGGTCCCGCAGTGTTCTCTATAAATAAGGACCCTAGGCTTCATTTTAACCTTTTTGCCAATTTTCTACCTGAGCTCTAAATTTTCACTGTGCATCAAAAGAACTTGCTTCAAGTAGTTAAAACTTTCTCAATCCCTGGTAACATTCTTCACTAATCTCATTCATAGTTAATTTTTGATCATTTTTATTTGCTTCCTATTAGTATAACTTCTTATTTTCTTCTTTCTCTCTTAGTTTTAACTGTAAGGGTAGATTTTGTGTGTTTTTGTGAAACAATGGGCATGAATTCTTGATTAATAATTGAGTAGGGACAATTAGGACCCATAATTTTATTTAAAAATTGGACTTAGATGAAAATCCCCATACTCAGCTAAATATTTGCCCTACGCGGCCGTGCGTCTTTTCTGCGCGGTCCACGCTTCCTCTTGGTTGTGTGTTAAGTTGTTCTGCGCGGTCCGCACAACATTTGTGCACGGTCCGCGCCATCCCAGCGCGGTCGCGTGACACTTTTGCGCGGTCCGCACCCCTTCTATTTTGTAGCCTTGATCATACACTGTGCATTACTGTTTCATCCAACTTACTGCATGTGCTTCAACTAACAAGGTTAGACTTTCCTCTGCAGATAATGGTTAAGAAAAGAGGCGGAAAAGAACAATAACAACCCGGGAGGGGTGGTTCCTCCCGCGGGGGAAAAGGGAAGCTGCTTGTCAAACTCACTCCCCAGGCTTGGGAGAATATAAAGAAGACCCGTAAGACAATACGGGAAGCTGATAGAGCTGCTTCCCACTCTTCGGGGAGTGAGTACACACCCTCAAGGAGCATCACTTCAGAGTCCGCTCTAACTCACATGTCTATCCCACTTCAGTTGCATGACTCCCCATCAGCCTCGCCCACCTCAAAAAGGCCGGTAAATGTAGTTTCGGACTCATCTGATAAGTCCGTAGCTAAGAGTGCTGAAGAATACTCCACCTCCCCCACAACTTCACTATCTGGGGAGAGGGAAGATACGGTGAGGGGGGTGAGCCCCAAGTTGGAGGTGTTGATAGAACTAGGAAGCCGGAAGCATGGGCTGCTAGATTTGTGAGCGAAATAGCCTTCCACAGATTTCGGGAGTGGTGGCCCAAGAGGAAATTGATTTCGGAGAGGCAGTTTATTGACTCTGACCTTGTTCCTCTCAACCCTCGGGTGCAAGCTCAATTCCGTACTAGAGAGGGTTGGGGTTTCTTCAAGGAGCGTTGCATAGTTGCAAATAAACATATGGTGAAACAGTTTTACTGTAATGTTCATCATATAGTGAGGGACTCAAAAGCGACTCAAGTGAGGGACAAAGTAGTGATGTTCGATGGGAAGTCCCTGAATGAGTTTTTAGGGTTCAATGAAGAGGACGAAACCCAGTACTTAGAAAAGCTGGCAATGAAAGAAGAGTTTCGTCCTTGGTTGGCACAACACTTGGCAGCCCCGGGCACAGTCTCAGTTTGGTTACAAGCGGGGGAGAAAATTCTGAGAAACACATTCATCTTTGAAGCCAAGGGTTGGTTGACTTTCGTGTGTAGCAGGCTTGACCCTGCCACCCATGATCATACAGTTCCTATTGCCCGTGCAATTTGGTGGCATCTCTTATGGTCGGGTTTCCTCTCAATGTGGGTAACATCATGTCCCGAGTGATTTCTACGGGCGGCCAAGAGACTAACACCAACTATCCCTTCCCAAACACTCTTTCCCTGTACTTTAGAGAATTGGAAATGAAGAAGAAGAAGTACGATGTCAAGGTAGATCCGGTGGCCCCCTACTCACGGTACAGTCAGTTGGGTCCCGACAACCCAAAGAGGTCCAAAAAGCCTCAAGCATCCACCTCCACCGCACCTGGCAGTCCGAGGAGCCAGCGGTTATTGAGCAGCCCACTGAGCCTTTCACCATCCCTGCTACCAGTGAGACATTGCCTCCGGGTCCTTCTACTATTGCTGGTCCATCTACTTCAGCGGACCCGGATGTCTCGTCATCGAAGACTCACCGGTTCACTGCCCACTAGCTTCCTCAATCTCTAGCCAGTTTGAACAACTAGATGTCATCTGTGACATCCAAGTTGTCAAACTTGGCCACTGTAGTCCAGGCACAGTCCGCTCCTGCCACAGTTGAGATCCCTCCTTCCATTGAGGAGACACTGAAGAAGATCCTGGCCAACAAGGAAAAGATGATGGCGATGTAGGATGCCTTGACTAGAGCAGTTGGGTCACACAACACAGCATTGGGAAAACTGGCTCGGGAGCATAGGAAGCTAAGGAAGCAAAAGGCTTCAAAGGAGTCAGTGACAAAGTTGAGGGAGGATATGGATAAGCTTCTAACGGATCAGATGCCACTTGACTTCTCCTTGGGGACCCAGTTGTAGATCCAGCACCAGTTCAGCCACAGCAGGAGGAGACTCACAGGACGAGGAAGAAGAGGAAACTCCCTAGCACTGAGGGAGTTGTGATAGAGGTGGCCCAGGTTCCGGAGGGTTCATCCAGTGCCCCACCAGTGGTTCAGCCTGTCCCTGATCCGGCCCACATCCCAGTAGCAGCAGAGCAGCAGTAGGTCGGAGACCAGTCTGAGGTCCCGGCTACTACAGAGGATCCGGGGACGACAGGAGACCCCATGCATGTGGACCAGGCTTGAGGGGCCTTTCTATATCCTTTATCTCTATTTTTTTTAGCTTATTCTGGTAGTTGGCATTGGGGACAATGCCAACTTTTATTCGAGGGGGTCGCCCTACTATTTTGATCTTGATACATTGGATGACTGTATATATTCTCTTTGCTTTTAGAACATTCGTAGTTGATAGATGGTTTGTATATAACTTTTCATTTTGGATGCTTTTCAACTTTATGTATATATTCATTATCCCTAGTTGTATATTCTACTTCCCCCTTTACATATTCATTCAATTTTTCATTTTTACTTTCTTGGTTTTCTATTTTCATTAATTTTTTTTTGTTTTAGTTGCAAAGTTAGGCTCGCAGCCTTTGTGTTTTGTTTTGACGTTTGCAATAAGCCCTTGGTTTTCTTAATGCCACGGTTCTTTCCAAGGGTAGAGTGTTGTGCGAACCGGGTGGCTCTTCCCAATAATAGATGGCGTGATAACCTTCTTAAGGGTTTGAGTCCGTTTTTGATTTTTCTTTTTTGATTTTCAAGTTTTGGCAGTTAAGTGTACCTCAGGCAAAGCTTCACTTAGGCCTAACACACTTGCCTTTGATCCCATGGTCAAAGACATGATGTTGTGTTTAGGATGGTGAAAGTCGTGGCCTTGAGACTTTTGTGTTGACCAAACAATCATCACGTGGTCAATGTGGGCCATTGTGCACTTGAATCATAACTAAGGTTGTTGTGGGCCCTCGACTCCGTCTTTAGCAATCCTTGAGTGTGTGGTGAGGATTTGAATTGTGAGCCTAAGTACCGAGCCAATGGTCTAGAACTTGCCCTGAATGTTTGTTGAGGCGAAATCATAGGTGAAACTTGACTTGAGAAGTGATTATAGGCCATCCTTGATCCAAACTGCAAAATTTGAACAATTCCCATGACCTACCAATGAAATGATCCCTAGTTCACCCCTTTTGAGCCTTAAACCTTCTTCTTTCATGCACCAAAGCTACAAGCCTATACCCGTTTTTAATGAAACCCTCTCTTGGCACCCAAATCTTCCCTTGAGTAATGGCAAATATCTAAGTTTGGGGGGAGAGACAAGAAAGGTATCAATATGGTAAAAAGGCACAAAAGCAACAAGAAAATGAAGGCAATGAAAAAGAGAAAAAAAAGTCAAAAAAAAATGTGAAAAAGGTAGACAAAAAGGAGAAAGGTTTGGATTGCAAAAGAAAGAGTGACAATGTGTCTCTCTAACCCTTTGAAAGAAGTGAACTACTCAACTGAGTCAAGAAAGTATGCCAAAATGAATCAAAAGAAGTGCTTAAGGGAAGATTGAACCTAATTGTACAAACACATGTCCTACCTTTACCCAAAAGCCTTCACAATGACTCCTCAAAAGCCCTACATGATCTTGAGTTGAGGGAAGCCTACATTAGTGGATACTAACATGAGGGGCAAGCATATGGTACTTAGAACCAGAATTATGGCCTTTTTATTGAGAGAGATGAGTGAGATTCCATCCACCTCAGTTTGTGTGTCAATACTCTAAAAGGTGAGGTTAACTTAGGGAAAATTGAGGATGTGCGAGTTTGGGTTCCACAATGACCAAAGTGATTGAGAAAAGTTCTTTGATGAATATGTGTCAACTCTTGATGCTCTTGTGTCACACTTGATCCACAAATTTTCAAAAGCTTAAATGTGTTAATGATGCATTCGCATTGAGGGAAATTGTTAGTCCCAATTGATGCTTGTCGAGGTTACTTTAGGATATGTAGAATTTAACTGGCTGTTTTCCTATGAGGGGTAGGTCTTGTTTTAATTGCTTTAGGACAAGCAAAGGTTCAAGTTTGGGGGAGTTGATAACTATGATTTTTACATATTTTATACCCATTCTTGCCTAAGCTTTGTGCGTGAATTGCCATAAATTAGTCCCAAAATGCTTACAAGTTACGCTTGATTGCACGTTTGAACAACAAGATGACAGTTGTCACAGATCGGCTCGAAAAGGAGTGAAATCTGCCAAGTGTGAAAGTTAAGTAAAGTGAGGATCAAACAGACCCAGCGCGGACTGCACTGATTTGCCACGCGGCCGCGCTGGAGGTTCAGAGAGTTGGGATTTTTACTTGTGACCTGCGCGGTCCGTGCTCACCCTGACGCGGTCCGCGCCTGAGGAACTTCAGAAGGCCATAACATGCAAAGGAAAACCCACGCGGCCGCACACCAAAACAGTGCAGTCTACATGGGTGAGATTCAGAGACTTGTCATATTGGCCAATTTCTCCACGCGACCGTGCCCCATTTCTGTGCAGTCCGCGTGGCCGCGCTACCTTTTTGCATGGTCCGCGCCCCCAGCTTCAGAGTGAATATATTGAATACCAAGACCCTATGCGACGGTGCCAGCCCCGTAAGGGCATTTTTGTCCAGTTTTTCTAGCCTAGTATAAATATAATATTTTACCAATTTTAGGTTAAGATTTGCATCAGAGATAGCTGCTGCACTCGTAAGACTCAAGTCTAAGCCTATTTTGGGCAATTTCATTTTGTTTTATCGTGGATTCTTGTAGATTATCATTGTAGTTAATTAATATGTTGATTTCATCTACTCTTTCTGTTCCTCTCATGTCTAGCTAAACCTATTAGCTAGGGTTGTAGCTCAACCCTAGTGTGGGTAAGTAATGGGTGTGATTGTTTAATGCTTGAATGATGTTGGGTATTTGCAATTTGGGTTAATTTTATGGTTTAATTAGGATTTGGTGGTTGCAAACACTAAGTCTAGCTTAGTGTGTCTTGACTCTTCTTGATAAAGAGTGTCTATGACTCCAAAATTGACCCAACAAGGAATTGGGATGGACCCATGAGAATAGTAGTCCCAATTAACGGGTTAAACCTCGAGAGAGTAATTACCCAACTTGAACCCTAAGTTGCTTGGGCATATTGGTCTACCTAATTGGTCTCGAGAGAGTCAATCTGGCAAAATCACTCTCTCTACCGAGAGGTGTGAGAGTTAGTGAAATCGTCAATGGTTATAGCATACGCCCCATAATTATCATTCTTGTATTAGGAATCTCTACCCGTTAGTTGACCACCTAGGTAAATGCCACGGCCCTAGTGCTTTTCTCTATCTTGCATACACACTAGAATCAATATCTTAGCATAATTTAGTTCTAATTAGTAGTTGTTAAATTATAGTTGATAAATATAAAAACCCAAAAATGGTAGAAGTACAATTAGAAGCCAAAACACATCTCTAGACTTAACAAATACTCAACTCCGTCATCTAGCTCCCTGTGGAAATTGACCCCGATACCACTATTGGGTAAAAGTATTAGCGCCCACTCTTCCTAAGGTTGAGTCCACTGCGATCATGGGATCTGTCCTAACCTTTATGACATTTATGTATTTTTAGAGGTTTGTAAACATATGTCATGTACGTGAAAGATTGTACGGCCTTGTTGGCCTATGTCTTGAGTTACAAATAATTTTGTTGGCCTATTAGGCCCGTATGTCAAGTATATATGATAATGTAATAAGAAAGATACATTATGTTGATACTCAGTTGAGTAAGGTACCAGGTGTCTGTTGCGGCCCATCGGTTTAGGTCGTGACAAAAGTGGTATCAGAGCAGTTCTATCCTAGGGAGTCTACAAGTTGTGTCTAGTAGAGTCTTGTCTATGCGTGTGTCGTGCACCACACATATAAGTAGGAGGCTACAAGGTATTTAGAATTGTCACTCTTTCTTCTTAATCTAGATCATGTGGTAGATCTCATTTATAAGAATTCAAGTCCTGAACTCCTATTCGTAATAAGACGATGCCTACATTCATAAAGACGATCGATAAGAGATATAGCTGTGGAGTCGTTGATTTAGAGGAACTCAATTTTGCATCTTGCTTATGATAAGTAAATGTGATATCTTTATCAAATCATGGGTGTATTGAAAGGTGTAAGCCTCTTGATAAGGAACCTTAAGGTAAGAATATTTATCCACCTTTATGATGAAAGATAATGCTTTCAAGAAATAAAAGAAGCAAGGTAAAGAAGGATATGAGGCACCCAGTTAATGAAGATTATCAGTATTACAGTTTTGATAGAAAAAATATAAGTATTAAGAGTTATCCTCAACAGTAACAGAGGTATGTACAATTGGCCGTACCCATCTCAGTTATGACCTATGAGGGATAATAGGTATAGTTTAAGAGAAGGACGGAACATCAGGACCTGGCTGGGGTTAGAGTAAACCAAAATGATAAATGGATTGTTTGTATTAGTTGATACTTCTAAAAGATATTGCAAATGCGCTAATAGATCTCCTCGTGAGAATCCTAGATGGTGCACCCTAAAATATTAAAGCTAGATATGAGCACTAGAAGCCTTGAAGGAATAAATATTACCTTAGTATGGCTCCCGTCCCCAGTAAAGAAAGAATATTTGGCAACTGGAAGAGCCAAGGGATGGAGCGAGGGGGCTGGGGGAGCCAAAAGCAAAAGAATATTTTGTTCAAGTTTTCCGAATAAAGCAGTAGAAATAGATAATTAGCGGGAGATAAGAAGAGAGTTCATGAGGCATTATGAAGGAGATGTGATACACGGATGAAAACGGTAGGTCAAAAAAAAATGATGACAGTATTACAGAATTTACAATCAAATGAAGGAAAAGATGAAAGATGACAGGCCTTGAGACAACAAAAGAATATATGCCATAAAGTCATATCCTCATTTCGAGAAATAAGTTCACAACTCTAACGTGATTAACAAAAGGATTGTGTAAGGCGAGTAAGGATCATTGATGTTGTGAAACGACACCAAAGATGAAGAGGTTAAATATCTATAGATAGATCCTCGTGGCTTCAGCTCTTAGTACACCCCTAAAGGGGGGGAATATGGAGTGATGTGACATTAAGTTAGAATTAAGTAGTTCTAGTGACTATGGAATGGTAAAGGAAGAATGTAATAAATGAAAGAAGAATGAGATGGCACTTTTCCAAATCTTACAGGTACGCTACGATTCTAGAACATTATGCAAACGTGACGTCAAGGAGACGACGTAATGGTTCCTGCCTGAGATGTTATTGATAATTAAGGAGCCTATGAGAGACGTAAGTTAAGACCAAGGGAATAATCCAAGAAACATTTTGCGAAAATATTGACATGAGGATGGGCCAACGAGTAGTTAGTAGTTGATTCAAAAAGAGCCTAGCTATAGCTAGTCAAGATGATACAGACAAGATAGCAGGTCGTGACGGATAAAGATAGTAAAACCCAATATAGTGAATTTAGCCCCGCATTTTTATGACATTGTAATACTTAAGAAATTTTCAAATAGGAGTTGGGGGTAGTTAAAGGTACCGTATGAGTGTTACAAAAATAAAAGATAGTTCCACTAGGAAGACAGTTAAAACTTCAGTTCAGAAGCAGTCGTACGAGCAGATGAGTGTGGAGGTAAGTAACTAAGGATAATTACAAGTGAGCACAAACATAAAAAATTCTATCGGGGATACGATATAATAAGCTCGCATCTTTACAAGAGAAAGAGGATCCTCCCTAAGTACTATAGTGAAGGACTAGCTGAGGAAATAAGGAAGAAGGCTTCAACTTAATCACAATGACCTAAAGGGGAAATGGTCATGTAACAACAATCTCGCAACAACATTGCAAGTATTCCAAAGGAAAATGGCACCTACCATGGCCAATTAACGGGAAGTAAGAATCAAAAGTAATATTTGAGATCATATGAGTTGTATAAAAACTCTGGAAAGTGTGAGCACTAAGATAAGCTAAGTATGGATGCAACAAGGGGATAGAAAGATCAGGAAAAGTAACCGAAGGAAAGCTAAGATGGAATGAAAGAATTATTCGATCTATTATCTAGAGTTAGTACGTTATGGATACACTCAAGATTTTGGAAAATTATCCAGGCAGCATATTTGTTGACAATCATAAAGCCATAGAAGACTTTGGTATAAGTTAAAATAAAGAATTGAGACCAGGGCATAGATAAAGGATTGAATTGTTAGAAGATTGTGTCATGGATATTCCATAGCGTCCATGGAGGGATAAATTAACAACTAATACCATGAGCTGCATATTGGAAGATAAATTAAGACAACATAAAGGCCGATCAGAAGAAGAAGAAAAATAAAGATTTACATCAACAAAGTAAATTAGGAATTTGATTTTGGACCCAGAAGTTATAGGAATCATGATGGAGAACATACCAGAATCACTCTTAATATTAGAGGTAAGAGAGATAACACAATGACTATGTTCTATAACAGCTCTACGATAAAGCTAGTTAGAAGGGTACCGGTCTCATAAGAAGTCAGTATAAAACTCGTACGTGTATGTACCAAAGGTGCAAATATTATAATAGATCTTCAAGTTATGGACGTCAATTACACCTAGGTGGAAGGAAGGTAAAATAGAGATAGAAGATACGATGTGAGATTTTAAGGTAAGGTAAAGGTGAACAATGTACGAGATACTCAAAGGCAGAAGATCATAAATAGTTCATACTATGAATAAGAAAGGGCAACGAGAATGGATTAATCCTCAGGATTAGGCCCATGAAAACAAGGGAAATAATGGCTTCTCTATGTTGTAGTAAGCTCAGTATAGCCTGAGTGGACTCAACGGAGTTACTCTTCATAAGTAGCATTTAGAAGAGATGGAATGCTGCCCAAGTAGTAGGCTAAGGGTGTAATTATGATAAATAAAGGATGACGTTTGGGCCTTCGATTGAATAATAAGTTTTTAAAAAAGGATTCATGAATTGTACGAGATCAAAATACTCATGTAAGAGAATCACCTTGGGATGCTATAGAATACGATTATTAAAGTACAATATCGCCACTAAGTGGATCAGAAAATTACTTCAAATATTCCTTGACGTAACGTGAGCCCTAGGGAAAAATTATTATGTAAGAAATTTCAAGTTATCAGTGGTGTATTGAAGATCAACATTGAGGTGAATCAACAATGGATGGACAAAATTCACAAAGTATGAGATGAGATTAGGCCTTCATTCTAAAGATGAGCAGTAATGAGGAAGCATTAAAGGACTTAAATTTATACATATGGAATAAGTAACGAGAGTAAGTTGGGATTTGGTAGAAGACCTCAGTAACGATAAATTAAAGTAAGAGTTATGGCAGTAAATTCATACGGATGGCTAAATAGACCTATGCAATAAGATAAATATTCGTGAATTCAATAAAGTACCGAGCAAAGAACTTTAGTATACTCATAAATGCCCAAAGGGACATCTTATTAAGCTCTACATATGAAGCCTAAAGATATGACACACTTAAAAGGTCAAAATCGTACAGGCTGCATGATGAAAGGTAGCAACAGTTACGAGATTGGAAGGATTCCGACTACAAGTTTTGGGGTGAGAAGGAGGCCTAAGGGGGGAATGCCCTGGACTTTGGACTTATTCACAGAGCAGTTGCCTAGATGGATAGGGAAGTTT
Organism: Nicotiana glauca; assembly: GCA_026770625.1. Taxonomy (NCBI): domain Eukaryota; kingdom Viridiplantae; phylum Streptophyta; class Magnoliopsida; order Solanales; family Solanaceae; genus Nicotiana; species Nicotiana glauca. The sequence continues at coordinate 85,655 of MU771637.1, read as the reverse complement.
TGAAGTATTCGGAAGATATAAGTTATGAAAATGATAAGAGCATTAGTCAACATTCGAGGACGAATGTTCCAAAGGGGGAATGATGTTACACCCCGCAATATTATGTCGATATCACGTTCCGCAGTATTATATTACGACGATGTTCTTCTCTGCAGATATTACGATGATGTTGTGCCTTGTAGTATTATATTAGGTGATGTCACGCTTTGCAGTATTAAGTTACGACGATGTTGCACCCTGAAGTATTGTACATGAAATTTGTCTGAAGGTAATTGACACCAACCCAAGTAAAAGATTATTTGGACATAATAAGGATTATGCTATTTCACACATGATTAGTAAATTCATGAAGGTTAAAGGGGGAGTAAGTCAAGGAAAATGAATTCTGTCCAAGATTGATATTTTGGGGTAAAATACGGCCCGAGCTAAAATACCCAATATTTATGGACTAGTACCATGCAAGGTACCATATGACCAAGGTAGTATAACATATAAAGTATATATGAAATATTTTAATAATAAATAGAATTTAAAGTAATTTTTAAATTATGCTGATAATTGGTTAATTACTGGTAACGAGACATTAACCGGTTAATTAATAAGTGAATAAAAAAATTAATTAATATTTCACCCCCACCCCACGTGGCAAGAAGCCGCAAAGCTAGAAATGACTAACTAGTCATAAAGTCTAGGTGGAAATCTAGGGATTTGGAATTTAATACGGATATGGATCTTATTCCATTATCTGGACAAAAATAGAACAAGAATATTCAAATTCTAAAAATAAGAGACATACTCAGCCTTTCCAATTTCAATTCTAGGTATGGCTGAAAAATGGATAGAGAGAATTTTACTGGTTTGAGATCTCTATGTACATGTACAATATTTATTGAGAATTACAAGGAATAGTTGAGATATGATTCTAACCCCAACACCTTCTGTTTGTAAGACCACAACTAACGTTTTATAATAAAAAAAATTATTAGGCAATCATCTTCTTCTTTCTTTTGGAATTTTAGAGTTTACAACTTCGTTCGTTAGATTTATCTCTACCAAGGATTAAACTAGAGGAAGTCTATTTCGTTCTTTTGGTTCAAAGGAACAGAAGGAGTTTCGTCTAAAACTTCAACAAATCAAAGCAGATTTCGTTCCTCAATTACAAAGCGCAGAAGCTTAATCCGATTTTTAGGTTCTAAGTTCACTCCACGAAGGTTTCCAACGAAATATTATACGGAGTTCTTTCGACTCAAGGCATGTTAAGCTATCCCTTCTTTCTCTTGGCATGATCCATACGATACGAACAAAAATTGAAAATGCACAAATTCCATGAATGACTCTATTTTAGAGATATCTATGTTCTTGAATTTCCGTGTGTCATAATATTTTATCATATGTTCATGGGTCTCAGAAAAATACGAAAGTTGAAAAGAGTTTACTTTATGATATTGCTCAAAGGCAAAATGGTCTTACGAAGCTCTGAAAGATTTTATTAACGTACTTTTCATGCATTGCATTCATGTGAATTGACCCATAACTAGATGACATTATATACGCGCATATAAGTGTATATATATGTCTATGGGAGATGTGAAAAGTTATGGCGTAATATACGCACCACCACCTGATCAGCTGGTATATGATGATAATGTTGCCTATAGTGGCTGAAATAT
>MU771637.1:51065-82710 GCA_026770625.1 Nicotiana glauca | reverse complement strand
TATATATATATATATATATATATATATATATATATATATATATATATATATATATATATATATATATATATATATATATATATATATATGAGATATGGAAAATGTTATGGTGTTATATACGCACCACCACATGATCAACTGGCATACGTTGATGATTTTGCCCATAGTGGTCGATATGATATGATGGAATGCCCTTAGAGGCTGATGATGTTATGAGACATGTACCTATGCACGACATGACATTCATACGCATATGCATGAAGCTAAAAGTATTTCATGAGTTACAGAGTTATTCAAACTTATAGGTTGAGTCAAGTACTCTATATTTCTTCCATGTCTATTACGTACTTATTTATGTGCCTTACATAATCGGTACATTTTTCGTGCTAACGTCCCTTTTGCCTGGGGACAATGCATATCATTCCCGCAGGTCCGATAGATAGGTCGAGAGCCCTCCAAGTAGGCTATCAGCTTAGCAAAAGATGTTGGTGCGCTCCATTTGCTTAGGAGTTGCTTGTTTGGCTGGCATGATTTAGACGTATATTGTTTGGTATGGAAGGACTATGTCCCAACCTTTATGACATTTATGTAATCTTAGAGGCTTGTAGACATATGTCGTATATGTGAAAGATTGTACGGCCTTGTTGGCCTATGTCTTGAGTTACAAATAATTATGTTGGCCTATTAGGCCCGTATGCCATGTGTATATGATAATGTAATAAGAAAGATACATTATGTCGGTACTCGATTGAGTAAGGTACCGGGTGTCTATCGCAGCCCATCGGTTTGGGTCGTGACAAACAAGTAGGGAGAACATGGATGTAACAAGATATAACAGCAAAATAAGTTCGATCATAGTCTAATAGTCAACTAGAACATGATTTCCCTGGTGCACGCCCACACGCTCATAGCCTAGTATGTGAGTCACCTCAATACATCTCTTATAAAATAGTTTCCAGGGTTAAATACCTTTAAATCCAAGTTTAGATATGTTACTTACCTCGAATATGCCAAGTCTAACACCAAGCAAGTGAAAAATACTGTAGAAATGCTATCCCGTGTGTATCAACCTCCAAACGGCTCAAAACTAGCCAACAACAACTCAAAAATATTAAATAATGCCTAAGGTAACAATTTCAAATGATAAAGGTCAAATCTTTAAAAAATTAACCAAAGTTAACCAAATGTCAAACCAGGCCCGCACCTCAAAACTCCAAAAAACTTACAAATTCCGACAACTTATTCTATTACAAGTCCAACCATACTAATTTCAATCAAATCCGACTAAAATCGATGTTTAAAACTCAAATATTTATTTTAGGAAAGCTTAGACAAAATTTCCCAATTTCTCTTTCAAAATCATCAATCAAATGCCTAAAATCGAAGATAGAATTATGAAATATTATCAAATCTGATTAGAAAGTACTTACCCTAATCTATGTGATAAAAATCCTCTCCAAAATAGCCCAAATCTGAGCTCCCCAACTTAAAATGTGTAGAAAATTAACTCAAAATTCCAAAATTTGACGTTTTAATGCACTTCTAGGCCGAGGCTGAATGGTAGGAAAAGAAGTAACGGCTAGTATAGCTTTGGAACTTTCAACAGGAATATTCCATTGAATATACACCTTATATTGTACTTTTTAATGGTTTTTGGGAGTATCCCACATAGATAGTAGAAAAAAGAAGGCGAAAGGCATGTAATATTCTATATGATAAGTTCTCTCATGAAAAGTTGACTCTCAAGTAAATTAAAAATATTATATTTAAATAAAGATTCAATTTGTTAATTCATCCCACTGTCTCACATCAGATCTGAGAAAACTTCCTATATTCCCATGTTTGTTTTCCTTACGTCATTATCAAAGGAAGAATCATCCACCTCACTCAATATTTAGGTGAATCATTCCCTCCATTTACATTTATTGCCATTTAATATATTTATTGCTTATAACTGTTCTCTCACACACTCATAACAGTACCATTTAACACCCCTTATGCATTAAATTGGTTAAAATGCAATCATACGTTATTTGTATCAACCAATTTTAGTTCTAGGATTTATTATATTTAACTAGGATTTACCGTCTATCTTCTCATTTAATTAGTTTAACTAAAGGTTTAATACTTTTGGTCAAACAATTTTGCGCCGTCTGTGGAGACTTTTAGTTAAAATTTTAGTCTCTTCTAGATCTAAAAGAATTTTGCAAAAACCCTATATTTCCTCATGTGCACAAATCTAACATGGAAGGCAACGAAGATGAAAAGAGGAAGGCGATATCCGACCTCACCACCAACCTCCTCAACACCATCAACGAAGTGGATGAAATGAGGGCGAGGATCTAACACCAAATACCTCTCCTAGGTGAAACAACTCGCCGACACCTCACTATAGCATCACGACCTCGCACGGTAAAGGGGCATGTATATACATAATAGAAGAGGTACCACTGGTAGTGAAAAAGTTACTCTAGGAATGGTTCACATACACGCTAACCGGATTTCTCGACAAGCTCGATCAAAGGCCAAGCAAAGAAGAGGCAAGGGTCGGCATTGCATCGGCAGCTGATGAACAACACGCCCCCTCTGTAATAGGTATTACACATAATGGTAATGATGCAGATAACAATACCCTCGCAGCTATTCTGAAGAATATGGAGGAAATGCAGAACGAAAATAAAATGCTGCACAACCTAGTGAAAGAACACTAAGAAAGGGTAGACAAAATACCGGGTGCCGCAAAACTTCTACCAAAAGGGACGATGCTTGATTTATTGAGCAACCATATAGCGACGAGGCTGCATCACACGCTACACCTAAGACCTTTAAAATGCCTCCATACCTAAAAATATACGACAACACAACAAACTCTAAAGATTATTGGACTCATTATGTCACTGTAGTGAAAGGGAATGATCTCGCCAAAGAGAAAGTATCCTCGATCTTACTGAAGAAGTTCGGAAAAACCCTCAATGGGGGTACATTGACTTGTTATGCCAGCACGCTCGATCAAAACATTCAAAGAAATGGAAGATAAGTTCATAATAGCCCATGCCGAAGAAAAGACCATAGAGGCGAGAGTAAATGACATATTTTCCATAAACCAATCACCTAGAGAAAGACTTAGGGAATTCCTTGCTCGATTTAACCAAGTAAGGATGACCTTACCAAACATCTCGGAAGGAATGGCTGTAGCATCCTTTTAGAACGGTCTATACAGAAGCGGTTCGAGGGCGACCAGGAAGTTGCTGAGCCACCTCATGAAATATCCCCCAACCACTAGGGACGAGATACACAATTCCTATTGTATTGAGGTTCGAGCTGACGAAGATAATCTGAACGGGCTGACTCTACGGTTGACTTCGGTACAAGCTGAATCTAGGAAGGGCCTGAGATACTATAACAAGAGAGATTTAGTAGGACCCTACCCAACTGGGAAATACATCAGCCTTACAATCGAGGTACCCTCATTCCGCCTCCACGACACGACGAAGGCCCTTCTAGGCCAAGAACAAAAACTAACCAAAATGAGAGAGGTATATTCCCCTTATTATCTACTCATAATTTCTGTGTTTCCCCCTCAGAAATAGTTTACGTACAGGAGAAGCTCGGCCCAAAAATAAAATGGCCGCAAAAGATAAGGTCCGACCTAAGCACTAGAAAGTCAAATGTCCTCTACTAGTTCCACCGGGAGTGAGGCCATAAAACTGAGAAGGTGTATCGCTTTAAGACAAGATGTCATGAACATGCTACACCAAGGGTACTTGAAAGCACGGATGAGCGACAAAGGGAGGAGCAACTTTGCCCGTGGATGTGAACAGCACCAGGGACAGCCCAAACCACCTTTCCCATTTTGAACCATTCAAATGATCATCGGAAGGGGCGATCACACATCAATCAACAATGTGAAGTTCACCAACCCACAAACTCAAATGGTCAATCACCCATGAAAGGTACAACGAACTTGAAGAAATTATCATTTTTGATAAGTCGGATACCCACAGTTTGGTTTTTCCTCACTATGACGCTCTTGTCATTACTTTATGCATTTAATAGCATTGTAAAATGTATTATGGTCAATAAAGGGAGTGGCGCGTGCATCATCCACCCTTGAGTTATCGCCCAAATGAAGCCCGAGGATAAAATAGTGCCATGCTGTATCACACAAATAGTTATAACAATGCAGTTGAGCGGACATCTAGAGAAATTATGTTGCCTATTCTAGCTGGTGGCATCACTTTGGAAACCATGTTCCACCTTACGTACCAGGATACGACGTACAATGCCATCATAGGTAGACCTTGGATCCATGCCATGAAAGCCGTCCCCTCCACCTTATATCAAGTCATCAAGTTTCCCACCCCTTGGGGAGTATTCAACATCCGAGGAGAAAAATGCACCGCCCAAAAATTCTATTGTATTGCCCAATATTACATGCACACCCGATAGGGTAAAGCCAAAGAAGCATAGAAATCAACATGGTCGAGGTCAACAGAGGAGGAGAAAGATGTGATCAAGGACCCCAAAATAGTGGAGGCTACGGGATCGACTGTGGAAGATCTCGACTCCGTCCAGCTCGATAACAACTACCATGGAAAAAAGGCCTATATCGGCCATAAACTCCACAAACCAGGTAAATTCCATCAATTTTTAGCTAACAATGTAGACTTAATTGCCTTCTCTTATGCAGATATGTCGAGCATCCCGATGGAAATCGCAACACATAAACTGAATGTCGACTCATTTCACACCCGATACGACATATTAGAAGAAAATTCAATGCTGTAATAAATGATGTTGTCCGCGAGGAGGTGGAAAAATTGCTTCAGAATGGTAGAGAGTCAAATTATCCACATGGGTTACCAACGTGTTCATGGTAAAAAAGAAAAATGAGAAATGGCGAATGTGCATAGACTTCACAGATCTGAATAAAGCATGCCCAAAAGACTCATTCTTGCTGCCCCATATCGACTAACTCAGCGATGCAACGGTCGGGCATGAGCTATTAAGTTTTCTAGATGCCTATTGGGGTTTTAACCAAACCCTCATAGAGGAGGAAGATCAGAAAAAAACCACTATCCCACCGGGGACGTACTGCTATAGGGTCATGTCGTTCAGGTTAAAAATGCAGGTGCGACATATCAGAGGCTGGTGACCAAAATGTTTAAAGATTAACTCGGAAAAACCATGGAAGTATATGTAGAAGACATTTTGGTCAAATTTCTCCACAAATCCTTATTAAATATTGAAGAATTCTTCTCTCTAGGAAGAGCATGAATAGTAACTTCATCACTATTCATCGGCCATAATTCCGGCATCCAGGCAAGGTAAGATCACAAGATTGTTCCCAAAAGAACCCCCTTCTCTTTGAGAACAATCCCCAGTTGGTTTCATTCTTAATTTCATAGCCAAACAAAACAGATCTTAAATTTTATAACGTGGTTACTGTAGCAACCAGAATTATTTTCTAGATTTTGGCTTTTTTGGATGTTTTTCGCATCATTTATGTGATGTTTTGAGCAGCCATGGACGCCCTCGTCTCTCCCCAGCTCCAAGATATGGGAGAGTCCATCCAAATAAGTATAGAAACATGTCCAAAAAGCAATACAAAGTAGTCATATTTGGCGCAACTACAAGGAAAGCATTCTGCCGCAAATTCGTCAAAGCTAGAGATATGTCTAGTCACGTCTGAACATGGTGAACCTGCTGTAGAATTCAACATTGAAGAGGTAAATACATTCACCATCGAAGAAGGGTTACACAAGCAGTCATCCTTAAGTTTTCGTATGGAAAACCTGATCTTCAAGAGTTGCAACAATTGATACCTAAACAATTTGATGTCAAAGGCTGCTATAATGTTGGACAATTGGAATATCGACATGTACTGGTAAGGTTTGATTTGTTTGAAGATTTTGTTCAAGTTTTGTCAAGATCCACAGGCTATGTTAAATCGAAGGTGATGAGTTCTTCTTTAGATCGTTCCCATGGACAATTGGTTTTAATCCACAAGAAGAAACTCCAAAATCAATTGTTTGGATTTCCTTACCTGATTTACCTGCAAATTTCTTTGCAAAGAAGTCTCTAATGTCCATAGATTCAGCAGTTGGCAAAAGTTTAGCTGTGTACATAGCGACACAATATCGAACTCGACCAAGCACGGCTAGGGTGAAGGTGCTACTTAATCTACTAGATAAACATCCTAAGCGAGTTAGGATAAATATCGTGGATCAAAATTCTGGGAAGTTAGTTGAACATTATCAAGAGATTGTGTATGACAATCTCCCAAAATATTACACCTGTTGTAATCATCAAGGACATGACGTAAAATCATGTCGTTGGAGGATGGAAAAAACTAATGAAGAAGTTGCATCAGTGGTTGAATTGGAAGGGCTGGCAGTCTTGATAAATTAGAAGGTGATGCTAGGGAGTTTCTCAATGCAAAAAGGGTAGAACAATTGGTTGATGAAGCAGCAAAGAAGAAAATAGTCGAGCAGCAGGTGCTGGAAGATCATGAAGTAGTTTCTACTAATGAAAAGTATGAAGGAGATTTAAGACATGTTTTGAATGAGAAGAGACAAACAACGGATCAGATTATTGCGCCTCCAGATGTAATGGATAATAGTATTACTAAGGTTGATTCTCAAAAAAATAGTGAAGTGCAGGCTAGTAGGAATGTTCATGGGGTTAATATTGGTCGACAAGTGGATGAAGGTGCTGCTTTGAGACGTGAAACTAGTCCTCAAGCAGTAGTATTTGAACACTCAGATCGTGCGAACACTGAGATTAATCGATCTGCTGCAACACTGATTGCCCAGGAAATAGGTGAACAATCAGTTCGTCTTAGAGTTGCACTTGTGAATGTGAAACATTATGTAAAAGTTGTAAAAGAACCAAATAGCAGTGGTCCTGTTATCCCTAAGCAGATGCGTGACATTCATGACAAAGCTGGACAAAATTCTATGGCAACTCGATATGTTGGTGATACTGATGGGACTAAGGATGATCAGATCGAGAGGAAGGTAGCAGGTCTACACGGCTCGACAGGAGATATCCCTGCTGCCACAATGTTTGCACGAAGGAATGAAGCTACAACTTATGCTTTGAAGGATGCTATTGAGTCAGCTGTTACTACTTATGGGCAGAATCGGCAAAGGGCAGGACATATTGAAAAAATGTAATACCAGCTACTGTAGGATTGAATCAGGAGGTTGCTAATACATTAATTCCAACTGTGGATCGAGCTGAATCTAACATTGATAATATAGGTGTTGTTGCACCTTCTGAACCAGTAGAAAAATCAGCAAGTCCTAAGAAGGTGGATATGGCTGCTGGTACACTGAATGCAGCTAGGAAATCTGATGAGGAGCAAAAGAATGGTGATCGAGTTTCCGCATTTGAAAAAATAGCAGTAAGTGGAAAAGAGTATAAAAAATCCAATGCTGCAGCAACTCGATGACATAAAGCAAAGGAAGCGCCTGTTATAACTGCTCCAACGTTGGAGATTTCCAATCCAAATTTTGGGACGAGTGTACAACCGAGTGTACAACAGGTTGTTCGCAATGCAGCTTCAGAACCCACGCGACTAAAGAATTTAGATATTGTAAAACAACAGCTAGTATCTGAACATACAGGTGGACAGATTGTTGTCTCTAATCCAGTTGAGCAAAAGGCAATTATCTCTAATCAGGTTAATGGGATAAACACTGATCTACAGCTGATAGACAGAAATGCTGCAAACATGGATTGAAACAGCTCATCGACTCCAACTACTGTAAAGTTAACTGCACTTGGTTCACAATTTTTGAAGAATATAAATTCACTACAATTTTGCACTGGAAATCAGTCTCCAATTCCAATAATGCAACTCAACAATGTAGAAGACTCAGTGCACCAAGCACATATTCTACAGGAAGTTTCCATTGTGGTTGGTCAATCTCTAGCACAACAACACAAAGGTACAGGCACACAAGGTGATGCACTATTACATCCAAATGCAGGACAACTCATGGCTGGATCACAACAGCTGATTACAGACCATGAACGGGCACTATTGGATGTTTTGGACAGTCCAAAACCTCACAGATGTGCATACTCAGCTGGCTCAAAAACTACTTCACAAACGATGAAAGTTTCAGCGCCAAAGAGACATGAGCAATGTAGCGCAAAGAGAATGAAGATGCATGAACCATTATGGATGGTTATACAAGAAGAAGCAAATCAAAAACTAGAGAACAACTTACGTTTTGCCATTCGCGACAAAGCAGAAGCAGATGAATTAATTGAATCTTGTCCGAAAGAAGTGGCTACAAGTGGAGATTTATCTCTCACACACACTGCAAAAAAAAAAGAGATCAAGCAATAATACTCAGACAACTCCTAATGAAAGCTGCAAAGCAAAAAGGAGTTGCCCCCACCACATCTACGAGATCCAATAGATCCGACAATAAATGAAGAATTTTGAAGATAGTTAAAGAGGAATTTAAGGAAGTTCAAATTGAAGAACTCACAAGTCTGATAAATGAGGGGCAATAATCTAATTACTACATTTTTTTAATTTATCATTTTCAAAGTATCATCACTTGTAATAGCGTTATAGAGTATGTCATAAACTCTATGACGCTCATAGAGTACTTAGTACTTTCAAGTTCCTATTTTTTACATGCTTGCTAGAAGATGAGGTTGTCCATGCCTCAATAGGAATAGTAAGGTAAGGTTTAGCCGTATTTGTGTTATATGGGTAACAATACCGGTGCTATTGTCCCCTCTTATTTATACTTTTCTTAATTATTGTATTTTCTTTTCTTTTATTAATTAAAAAAAGATAAAAAAAGACATTTTGGTCAAATCAAAAAGGAAGGAGGACTACATCGACCATTTGAGGGAAGCTTTCGACATACTCAGGAATTACGACATGAAATTAAACCCAGAGAAGTGCGCCTTTGGTGTAACCTTGGGAAAGTTTCTCGGTTTCTTATTATCAAAGCGAGGCATCTAGGTCAACCCCGACTAAATCAAGGTTATAGAGGAAATACCAGAAAACTTGACTAGCAAGAAATAGGCGCAGAAGCTGACTAACCGTATAGCCGCCCTGTCAAGATTCATCTCACGGTCCTCCGGCTTGCGTCATTGTGAGTACGTGATTTTTGCCCTATATGAATTGCTACTATAAAATCAAAGAAAATAGATTTTTTCCAAATAGTTTCTATTTTATAGGATTTTGTAGGATTTTTATTAATTGTTTGCATTTTTGTGCACGTTTGATTTTTTTTTTAATCATGAAAAAGAAAACCAAAATATCATGCATTGTATTTATGATTTGTTTAAATTTTTAGAATTAACCAGTAATTATTTGCTTTATAAAATTTGAAAATAAAAAAAAAATACTTCATTTTTTACACTTTTGCCTTTTATTTTTAGGTTATTGATTTTTCTCTTTTAATTTAGGATTAAATAACTTTTATAATTTTTGTAATTATTTAATTAGTGTAATTTCACATTTTATTAGATAATCTAGGATTTTTACTTAAAGAAAAGAAGAGAAAAAGGAAACAAGGAGTTTAATTAATTGGGTTTAAAATCGAAACTTGGGCCATTTTAAAGCCAAAACCAGCCCAATCTATCATAACCAATACCCTCTTGCCCAAACTCTTTTTTATTAAAAGGCAAAACATAGACCTAAATGATTGGATTTTTTCATAGATCCTTCACCCTTAGAAATCTAGAGCCACGACGCATCCCCACCCTTCTTCTTCTTCCATCTTCATCTTCTCCAAACATAGATCCCAAAAATCAGCCACCAACCCAGTCCCATGTCCGTCCAAACTCCAGCAGAACGAGCTTAATATTCAGCTAAAAAATTAGCAAAGTTCGGTTAAAAAGCGAAGCAAAACCAGCTCTCAAATGGCTGAAAATTAGTCCAGAAATAATTCCTCATTCCCATTGCCATTCCCACTCAAAATCACATTTCAAAGAGCACTCTCGTACATAAGCATTTTTAAAGAATTTTGTAATTCAAATTTCAACAGATATCTAAAACAAAAAGCTTCAACTAAGAGGAGTAAAAGGGGTAAATGTAGCTGCTGAATTTGCACTCCGTTCCTGAAAATTTAAAGGTTCAATCGGGCAGGAATTATCCAATTACTGTGGTTGTTTTACTCGAATTTGCTGTTGTGACTCCCCTGTTGTGTAGCTGAGCTCCGTCTGTACTGTTTTTCAGCCTCCATTTGGTTTTTTTCCCCTTATTGCTTGGCTTGCTTAAGAGATAAACTCAAAAGAACCCATTTGTATTTAGTTATATCTAGTGATGAATGGATCTCTGTTTCTTATTTCAAGTCATGTTTTGAACTTCCCCTTTTTGTGCAATTAGAAGAAAGCTGAAGTTTCTTTAAGCTATATATTTTGATGATAGGTTTCTTCGAGATATAATTTAACAGTTTGTTTAGTTTCTTTCTATCTCTCCTTTTAGTCTCATGAGCATGATTTGGTTCCTGGTTGAGAATGTTGTGTATGGTCCTGTGCCAGTGTGTATGTAGTGTGCTTAATTTTTGTAAATAGTGCTACTGCTTCTTGATTTTGCGGATGTTGTGACGAAGGTTTGGCACAGGTTGTAAGCAAAGAAGTTAGTCATGTATTCTGCTCTGTATCAAAGCTTACCTTGTGATGTTATCTTGTTTACTGCCTTGTCTTAGATATATTATTCATAGGCTTGTGGTATTGATAATTCCTTTAGTGTCCTATATCATCAACTTATAGATGGTCGTTACTGATGGTGAAACAAGAAACAAGAATCTGTCATCATTTTCTTTATGCATTAAAAAAAACCAGAAATGACGTTAGAATACAACAATTGTAACACACTTTCATGAGCTGCATATGCATATGACATTCAATATTTGAAAGATGGTGTAATTTCTTTTCATTCCATTTTTTTTTGTAAATTTTTTAAGTAGTTTTCTTTTCCTTTTTTTTCAATTTCTTATTAAGATTCTTAAATTTTCTAAGTACAGTAGTTTTTATTAATCACAAGGACATACGCTTTATAGAACCTTTTACATGATTTTTAAGTATATTATTCTGTTTTTGAAATATTTAAGTACAGAAATCATGACCTTCCAATAATCTCAAAATTTAGGAAAATAATAAACACTCGTAGTTTGCTTTAGGCACGATTTGGAGTATTATTGTAGTTATGTATACGTTCACGTAACATAATTGCAAAGTTAACTCTAAAAAGACCCGATAGATGCGTTCACGCAACTTCAACTAAACTTTCATAATAAATCAACAAAAGCGTTATTAATCGTGGACACGTTTGCGTGACATGATTTTGATGCGCCAAAAGAAAAGAATATACGTACGTATAACTCAATTGTTTAATTACGAATAATCAAGTGATTAAAAGCGGTAAAAGATAAATACACATAGGTCCTAAAAATGAGTAGTTAAACAATTTAAGCCAAGTAATAATCACTAAGTGACCGTGCTAGAACCATGAAACCAGGGAATGCCTAACACCTTCTCCCAGGTTAACAGAATTTCTTATCTAGAATTTCTGGTTCGCAGACTTCAAAAAGGAAAGTTGAATTTTTCTTGATTTGGGATTTAAAATAAACCGGTGACTTGGGACACCAATTAAAATATTCCAAGTGGCGACTCTAGAATTGAATGAATAATTCCATTTCGGCTAATGTCACTTTAATTGCAAAAACTCCCTTATATCCCCCCCGGGATGTAAAAAGGAGGTGTGACAGCCATAAATTTTTCAGCGTACTAAAAAAGGACAACAGACTCTAATGGAATTTCGAGTGCGTCGACGCGTTAAAAGAATCGAAGATGTACCTATCTTCGTCCCCTCTACTCGCTAAAGCGGAACCCGGAGAAATTCTTCTCATCTACCTGGCCGTGTCTGATGTTGTAGTAAGCACAGTCCTAGAACGAGAAAATAAAGGTACATAGTCTCCCATCTACTACATTAGAAAAACTTTGGTCGACGCTAAAATGAGGTACCTCCACCTCGAGAAGCTAACCCTAGCTTTGGTCGTAGCTTCACAAAAGCTTAGACCCTATTTCCAGTGCCATCCTATCTCGGTGGTCACAACTTTTCCTGTAAGGAGTATCCTCCACAAACCCGAGCTGTCGGGTAGGTTGGCCAATGGGTCATTGAATTAAGCGAGCACGGTATAACCTATCAACCATGAACAACGATTAAGTTGCAAGTACCTGCCAATTTCGTCGCCGACTTCAGCACTAAAATAATGCCCGAGGTCAAAAGAGAAGCCTCTAGTACTTCCCCTAAGATACACGACCTATGGTTCCTGAACACCGATAGAGCTTGTAAAGCATCAGGATCTGGAGTAGGGCTCGTGCTCAAAGTCCTAACAGGAAAAATAATTCGCCAGTCTATACGTTGCCCTGATATGACTAACAATGAGGTCGAGTATGAGGTCGTGATTGCAGGATTAAAATTGTCACTCAAGTACATAGCACAATGAGTAATCCTACGATGCGACTCGCAACTCGTTATCAATCAAATCATAGGGGCTTTCCAAATCAAGGAACAACGGCTAGAGAAATACCATGCCAAAATCTGCAGACTGTTACCCGAGTTTGAATAATGCCAGCTCGATCAAATACCTCAAGAAAAGAACCTCAAAACGGATGGTCTCGCCAAACTGGAAATGACCACAAAAGCATGACCGGAGAAGGGAACATGGTCACTCTCCTCCATTCATCGATCGATCAAATCGTGGTACGAACTATAAACTTGACTTGGGACTGGCGCAATCGTATTGTCTCATATTTGCAGGACAGGGTGCTCCCACGTGATAAAAAAAGCGAAGAATATTCTTATGTAGGTGACCAGGTACAACGTCATCAATAACGACCTGTACAAAAGAACGTATGCCGCCCCCAGCAAAATGCTTGGCCCAAATAAGATGCGGTGCATCCTCGATGAAGTACATGAAGGACACTACAGAGCTCATACCGTCAATTGAGCTCTCGTTAGATGCCTCATACGAGCATGCTACTACTGGCCTACAATGAAAAAGGAGGTTGCCGACTTCTAAAGAAAATGCGACAAGCAATGCCAAAAGAATGCCCCCATGTTCCACCAAGCAGGCGAGCACCTCCACTCAGTCACCTTACCCTAGCCTTTCATCAAATGGGGAATGAACATCATCGGTCCCCTCCCAGCGGGATGAGGTAATGTACGATTTCTTTTAGTTTTAACTGACTGTTTTTTCAAGTCGGTAGAAGTAGGTACATTCACCCAAATACGTAAGCAAGAAGTAATCACATTCAAATGGAAGAACATCATATGCCACTTCGACATCCCCAAAGAAATCAGTTGTGACAATGGGTCCCAGTTCACTGGGAAAAAGATCGCCGAGTTCTTTGAAAAATAGCAGATCAAAACAATACTCTCCACACCATATCACCTCATAGGAAACGGTCAGACGGAGTCCACCAATGAATCAGTATTGAAAATCATGAAAAAGAAGCTCGAGAACGCCAAGGTACTTGGTCGGAATTGCTGTCGAAAGTGCTATGGGCATACCACTCAATGCTGAAAACAAGCACAGGAAAAATACCATACTCACTAGTCTAGGGGGCTGATGCGGTAATACCTGTCTAGGTCAGAGAACCAAGTCTGAGATATTTATATGAGAGTGGACCGACTAACGATGAAAGAAGGAGGCAAGATCTCGATGAGGTCGAAGAGAGAAGAGACATGGCTTACATAAGGACGGTCGCTCAGAAACAACAAGCATAGCGATGTAACAACAAAAAAGCCAAAGTCAGACTGCTCAAAGTAGGGGACTACGTACTCAAAGGCAAAACATAGGCGAGCAAGGATCCACGAGAAGGAAAAATAGGAACTAATTAGGACGGCCCATATAAGATCACGATAGTAGAGAGCAAAGGGTCATTCCAACTAGAAACAATGGAGGGGAAATTAGTGAAACAACTGGAACGTCGCCCTTCAACTTCTAGGAAAAGATATTCTCCAGGTCAAACTCATTTTCCCTCGCCTGAGTTTTATTCTAATTGGGTTTTCTCGGAGAGGATTTTAAGGAGGCAACAAGGAGGACATCTCGAAGTTAAAGGTTCGAGCACGATATATTGGAAGTTGGCAAGTTCATTGTCCGACCCCTCAAATACTTCTCCAGGCTGAACAATAAAGGGACTAGATAGACTGGTACTGGAACACCAGCCCGAGAAGCATGTAAACTTTGAGATATATATGAAACCAAAGCATACAAACACATGATGTTCAAATCAAGTTTTAACTCCGCACAACATTCAACCTCATTTGAATTAATTAACATTCGACCTTGCTCAAATTAACTCACATTCGACCTTGCTCGAATGAATTAAACATTCGATCTCGTTTGAATTAATTCTCATATTCAACCTTAAATCAACTGAGTTAATATTCGACCTCGCTTGAATCTACTCACATTCGACCTTGCTCGAATTAATTAAACGTTCAAAGTTGTTTGATTAATTCATATTCGACCTCGAATCAACTGAGTCAACATTCGACTTCGCTCGAATCAACTCACATTCGACCTCACTCGAATTAATTAAACATTTGACCTCGTTCGAATTAATTCACATTTGACCATACTTGAATTAACTAAACATTCGACTTTGTTTGAATTAACTCACATTCGACCTCGATTGAATCAATTGAGAATAAACTTTCAACCTCGTTCGAATCGACCCACATTCAACTTCGCTTGAATTAATTAAATATTTGACCTCGTTCGAATAGTATGTACAACTTCGCTCGAATTAGAAAAGAATCATATTCGATCATACTCGAATGCAACTCATGCTCAACCTAACTTAAGTTCGATTTACAATTTCATTTGAATTAAGTACGACATGGGACTTAACCCAAATTCAACCAGAGATGTACTCGACCATGTTCAAAATAACATGTACCAGCATAATTCTTCCGAAGAAATACATTTGAAGAAAAATATAAAGTCCCAAGAACATATAGCCAAAGGTTGTGATAATTCCATTCCAAAAGAGAAATATCTTTCAAATGGTCAGAGAGACGCCCCCCCAAAAAAAGAGAAGAAAACAAAAACTAAGTACAAAGCACTACTCCACATAACGCCACCTTCACTGCCCGGCCCAGTAGCGCCATCTCTATTGTCGCCCCTACCATCGGCATACTCATCATCATACCAAGCATTAGATGCAAGCAATATAAATTATCTTCACCATCGTCGATCCCCAGCATACCAGGTTCATAACTACAAGAAATCCTAGCGGTATGCACCTTAACACAAACATCTTCAAAATCGACCTCAGGAACCTTCCCCGCTACCATCAAATTCCTATATATATATATATATATATATATCAAGATGAGCTTCATCATGGATCCACATCTCATATAAGTTCCTGGAATGTCTGGGAAAGCAGAAGTACGAGAGGAGGACGGTCGAGCCAATAGTCTCGACCTCAAAAGCGGCAACTTGATAACTAAGGCTCGAAACATCTCTCTCGAGCCCACCAATTCTCTCGTCAAGCCATCCCTCCCTTAGCGTGGCCGTTTCTGCATCATTTGCACGTTCAGATCTGAGGACACGGATCCTCTAATTCTGCCAACACGCTTGAAGTTCGACACACTTAGGACCCCCTTTCTCACCTCGAGTTCGTCTTCCTTGGCTCTAAGCAAACCCTCAAGCTCAGTGCATCTGCCGATTACCCACACAAGCTCCTCGTCCTTTTGGTCCAACTCATCTCTAACGGAATGAAAGTTACCATTTGCTTTGAACCGTGCACGTATATCACAGTACTTGTAATGATACCTAGAGTACTTCGAAACCATTTCTTGGAAAACAATCTTTCGCTTCTCCTCTAGGCGGGCGCTCTCGTTCTTCAAAATGAGAGTCTAAAAGAAGAAGAAGAGAAAATAAAGGACGAGCCAAAAAGAGTTAGTAAAGAAAGAGAGGGGAGAAGGGCTCAAAGTGCAAAAATAACGAAGAAGAAAACTCATCCTCAGAGCCATCCTAGTTATGCCTAATGACAAATCGGCATCCTTAACCACTTGTAGAGTCTTGTTCTCGGAGGCAGAGAAAAGAGGGGTCAAACAAGGGACCTTGCCGTATAATCCAATAGGTCACAATCCAAAGGGAAGACAATCAAACGAGAAGATCCATCCATTCTCACCTCAACCCCGGTAAACCCTTAATCGCAATATTCTCTCGTCCTCAGGATTGATATTGGTGCCGAATTCATAATCATCTATGCTTACTCATTTTTCCCTCTCCTCGGTTGAGGAGGTAACATCAATCTGCTCCGAGATTGATGGATCACTTCTCGGAATGGCTGCAAATGCCTCTGCTCGCTCCTCTCCTTTCACAAAAGCAATCTCCGCATTTGACGGGAGCACAGTCTCTATGTCTAAATCCATATCGCCCCCGGCTCCATCATGGTCAACTCGAGATCACCCCCTATGGGACCTTCATTCTCGATTACTTCATCATCAACCTCTATTCTCCATCTTTTCAATAGAACCTCTTCCTTCTCGCCCTATGATGACTCATCCACCAAATGATATACTGAAAAAGCTTTAATCTCCGCTAGTGGGGCAGCAGCCTGACAGCTAGGTCGATGTGAGGCCGGGGTTCGAGAAGGGACAACAGTTGGAACAGACTCTCCTTTAGCCCGGCGAGTAGAGGCCTAGTCAAAGCACCTGACTGATGAAAAGCGAGAGTAAGAGCCCGTACCCTCCTCGGAACCCTCCGACCTACCAACAAAGAAAGACAAGTAAAAAAAACTAATGAGAAAGAGAAGATGGCATAAAGGTCAAAATGACTAAAGATCGAAATGAAATAACTCACCGGTCGAAGAAGGTTGGGGCCCAAACATCTTGTTGAATAACGACCACTCACAGATCCCCAGGGTGTGGGGAAAAACCCGAGCCACCCAATCGTAAATATCGGCGACCAACGTTGGAGGCTTATTCTCGGCTGCACCGTAAAAGAATGATTAGGTAACCAAAGGAAGACAACAAGCGACGAGTCAACAATAATACTTGCGGGCAAAGTTCCACTTCTTGGGAAACCTGGCAGGGTTCGCCACTAGGTGCTTGGTTTTGATGTAAAAAAGTTCAACCCAAAACCTAAAATTGGTCTTATCATCCATTTTCACCACCATTCCTTTGACCCCTTGGTGGAAATGGTGTATCATCATGCCTCGGTGAAAGCTCAGAGCGAAAAGATGTAGGAAGTGGCGGATAGAGATTCTACTGTCGGCTAGCTCCGCAAACTTTATCAGCTTAAAGAAGAGTTGTAAATATAGGGAGAGATATGGACCAGACAAATGTGTTAGTAGAGGTAGAATTCCTCCGCTAACAGGGAAAGAGGAAGAGAATAGCCCACTCGAAACGGATTCGCATAAAATGTGCAGTACCATGATGATGAATATGGACCATATCGTTCCCAGCCGGGATCAGGTCAACGTGGTTAGGGATGTTGCACTTGGACCTAAGCTTAAAAATATAGGCCACTCCCATCTCAGATTTATTAGGCAGAGGTTCTTCGGTGAGAGGCTTCGAGAAGTCCGACCTAGCCTTATCACTACGACGGACAATCTCTTCTACTGTGGGAAAGATATCATCTTTTGCAACAATGGCCTCCCCTTCATCACGAATGGGCATGTCCATTGATATCGGAGGCTGGCTGAGAATCCCCTCAGAGTTCAAAGATGCACTAGCCATTAGTATAACTATATAAAATCAAAAGAACCGGAAGTGAAGAAGAGATGATGATGGTGAAAGTTGCAGGAAATAAAAGAAGAAGATGAAGAAACAAAGTGCAGGGTTGAGAAATCAGAGAGTGTAACGTTCTATCCAAAGAGTCTCCCCCTCCCTATTTATAGAAAACCCCGATGCTTGAATCAGTAGAAATAACCGTCAAATAGCACTAGAATCGAAACGGCAGAAGCACAAAGAACGATTCAATGCATTGGGAAGATGCGTAATGATAACACATGCAGCTATGATGTCACCCTGAACGAGCCTCACTAACAGCGACTCTCGGAGTGACAAGTCATCACCTCAGTAGCGATCACCACTACTCGACCTCCTCGTTCGAATTTCTTAAGAATTGTGATTGATGAAGTCCGTTCATTGAGGTCGACCAAAAAATAACCTCGCTAAGCAGAAGGAGTAATTTTATAGGTCCAAATCTAACTAAAGGAAATTCATCATGAAGAGATGATCAAGTGTGAGAACTGTGGCTCATCATGGGGGACTAGGTCGAGGTCAACTAGTGGTTGACAATACTGAGTCCTTGAGTAAGCCATTAGGGTTGAGGTTGAACGGTAGGAAAAGAAATAACGACTAGTATAATTTTGGGACTTTCAACAGGAATATTCCTTCTGTTGTACTATTTTATGGTTTTTAGGATTATCCCACATAAATAATAGGAACAAGAAAGCAAAAGGCATGTAATATTATGTATGATAAGTTCTCTCATGAAACGTTGACTCTCAAGTAAATTACAAATATTGTCTTTACATAAAGATTTAATTTGTTGATTCATCCCACTGTCTCGCATCAGATCTGAGAAAGCTTCACATATTCCCAAGTTTGTTTTCCTTACATCATTGTCAGAGAAAGAATCATCTACCTCACTCAATATTTGGGTGAATCATTCCTCTATTTACATTTATTGCCATTTAATATATTTATTGATTATCATTGTTCTCTCGCACACTCATGACAGTATCATTTAACACCCCCTATGCATTAAATTGGTTAAAATGCAATCATACATTATTTGTATCAACCAAGTTCAAATCCAGAATTTACTATGTTTAACTAGGATTTACCATATATCTTCTGATCTAATTAGTTTAACTAAAGGCTTAATACTTTTTGGTCAAACACCAATAAGTCTCAAAATATATTACGGACCTACTCAAGACCTCAAATCACACATTAATATCAAAACCACTAATCATTGATCAAGATCAATCTCTTAAGATCATAAATTTCAAAATTCGAACCAAGCGTCCGATTTAATCCTAACCAATTTGAACGAATGCAATTTTGCGTACAAGTTCCAAATGACTTAACAAACCTATTCCAACTCTCGGAACAACAATTTGAACCCTATATCATCAAAGTCAACTCTCGGTCAAACTTATGAACATTCCAAACATTCAAATTTCCAACTTTCTCCAAATAGTGTCGAAATCGTCTAGAAATACCCAAATGCAAATACGGGCATACGCTCAAGTTCAAAATCACCATCCAGACCTAATGAAACCATCAAACTCTATTCTGGGGTCAAATACACAAAAGTCAAATTTAGTAAACTCTTCAAACTTAATGCTTTAATAATGAAATTTATTTTTCCAAACTAATTTCGGATCATCCGAAAATCATAACCCGCTATATACACAAGTCATAATACATCATACAGAGATACTCATGCCCTCAAATCACCAAACAAAGTGCAAATTCTCAAAAAGACCGTCTGGTCATTATAGGTATGCTTAAACAAGGAAGACTGTGCAATAACACGAGCATGAACTCTGCCATGCTCAGAAATATCCAATCTTCCAAATATATAGCCAAGGCATGAACATCCACAGTCAAAGGCCACTCCTGAGCCGTAATACATGCCAAGCTTCCCATGATCTCTACCTTCCTATTCAAGGGATTTGCTACCATATTTTTCTTACCCAGATGATACATGATAGTGATATCATAGTCCTTAAGCAACACAAGCCACCTCTGTTTCCTCAAATTCAAATCATTTTACTTGAACAAATATTGAAGACTCTGATGATCAGTCTAAACCTCACATGACACACCATATAAGTAATGCCTGTGAATATTGGGCACAAGCATAATTAGTGCAAACTCCAAATCATAAATGGGGTAATTTTTCTCATGGGGCTTTAGTTGTCCTAATGCATAAGAGATCACTCTACCCTCCAGCATCAACATAACTCGAATACCAATGCGTGAATCATCACAATATATGGTGTACGACCCTAAATCTATTGGCAATACCAACATTAGGACTAAAATCAAAGTGGTCATGAGCTTTTAAAATCTGACCTTGCACTCATCGGACCATCTGAACTAAGCACCCTTCTGATTCAGCTTAGTCAATGGGATTGTTATGGATAATAATCCCTCCACAAAGCGATGATAGTAGCCTGCAAAACCCAAAAAACTCCTGATCTCTATAGTTGTAGTAGGTTCCAATTCTGAACTGCCTCAATATTCTTGGGATCAAATTTTATTCTATCACTCGACACAACATGACCCAAGAATGCAATTTAATCCAACCAGAACTCACATATCAAGAACCTATAATAAAGCTATCGATCCTTCAAATTCCTAAGTACTACTCTTAAGTAATGCTCATGCTCTTGCGTACTATGAGAGTAAACCAACATGTCATAAATAAAGACGATCATAAAAGAATCCAATTAAGGCTTTAACACTCTGTTCAACAAATCCATGAATGTCGTTGGAGCATTAATCAAACAAAATTACATAACCAAGAACTCACGATGACCATACTGCGTCCTAAAATCCATCCCAAGTATATTCAAAACCCTAATCTTTAATTGTTGGTAATCCGGTCTCAAGTCACTCTTAGAGAAAACCATAACACTTTGGAGCTGATCAAAAAATCATCAAGGCAGTGGATACTTGTTCTTAGCAGTATCTCTATTCAACTACCTATAATTAATATACAACCTCATACGATCATCTTTCTTATTCAAAAATAGCACTGGCGTGCCTAAAGGAGATACACTCGATATAATGAATCCTTTATCAAGCAAGTCTTGAAACTGTTTCTTGGTGATGTGTTAAGGCGAAAGAGATATGGGATGAGTGTCCGAAACCAAGTCCAAAATCAATATTATGATCTGATGGCATACCCGATAAATCTATAAGAAATACCTCCGAAAACTCCCTCACCCAGGATACCGAATCCATGGAAGGAACCTCCGCGCTAGTATCTTGAGAAAGCCAAATATGATAGACATCCCTTCTCAACCATATATTGAGCCTTCAGAAATGATATTACCTTACTTGTAGATTGGCCAAGTGACCGTCACCACTCTAATATAGGCAATTCTAGCATAGAAAAAGTCACGGTCTTGGCATGAGATCTATATAAGCATGATATCAGACTATAGCTGAAACCCTAGTCAAATCTCAGTACCCTATCCTTCTCAGTAGGAACCAGAAAAGTTGCATAGTATGAAAACTCTGTGAGCCTCATCTCATACTATATAATAATCATACCCTCCTACTGCAAGTGCTTTAACTAGTTACGCAACTCATATCTCCTGGTGAATATAATAAACTTCTCTAAGAAGAGAGTCGAAAACTGAGCGTATTTGAGAGGATGTGACCTTGCTGGTTTGCCATGCTCATACATCCGCCACCACTTCTTGGCTAGGCCTCTCAACTAAAATATAGTAAAATCAATTCCATTGGACTCCACAAGTCCTAATTTGCATAGAATCTCATGACACCTTTACAAGAACTCCTGAGCATCTGCTGTAGGATTACTAGTATAACATGAATGATCTAACTTCTAGAACCGATCCATCCTTTTTTTCTTCTCCATTTTCATAGAAGGTCTAACCTCGGGCCTAATTATAGCAACATGCTGAACTAAACCAATTGGTGGAATAACTGGAACTTCTAGTGTCTGAACATAACAGTGGCCTACTCCGGAGTGTAAATAGTTAGGGTTTGAGCCCCCCTCCAGTTTGACTAGTAGATGAAACCATAGGGATCATGCCGACCTTTTCCAAGCCATCAGAGTAACTAAAGATCCAGGCCATAGTGTCTTAAAGCACTAGGGTAACCATAAAACCCTCGGGAACTTGAGTCAGACTCGGTGGAACATCATGAGCTGGATCTTGATCCTCAATTGGAGCTATAAGCGTGATAAGTAGGGATTTTATTTGCTCTCTTTTAATTGTGTTTCAGGCCAAAAATGTCTGACGTTATACCCAAAAACTAATGAAATATGCTTGCATGCAAGAATTGTTCAAAATTAGCATAAGGAATCAAAACCAACTCACAAAGGAGTCAAAAGTTGAACAAAACAAAGATTGGACAAAGAAGCCTGAAGCGCAGAACACACCAATATTGTATGGGCGTAAACATGGTGCAGCCACGATCAAAATTATGTGGTTTGCATAAGGGAGATTTAGAGAGTTGAAACTTCAGGCTATAAGATGAGCGCGAACCGCACTAGAAATGAGCAGCCGTAATGAAAATTATGCGGACTGCGAGGACTAAGATTCAGAGAGCTAGGAACTTGATCAAAACAGAAGAGTGCGGATCGCACCAGAATTATGCAGCCACGATCAAATTGTGTGGTCCGTAAGATGAAGAATCAGAGAGTTGATTTCAAGCCAAACTCAAGCAAGTGCAGACCATATCACTTTTATGCGGCCGCATAATCTGGAGCGTGATCACATTTGGAATTATACGGTTCGCAAAATTTCAGATCTAAAAGATAATAATGCAGACCACATCAAAATTATGTGCAGCGAAAGTAAGAAGGTAGCCACACTTAGAATTATGTGGGCGCACAACCTCCACAAGGGCAATTTGTCAGATATATCCAGCTTAGTATAAATATAAATTTTTGTAATTTTTAGGTTATGTTTATGTTTTGTATGAGCACGTGAGATGGTTGAGCATTGTGTTTTCGGAAATTATGTACTAGATTCACCTTTTAACATTAGATTTCATTCCATAAATTAATTAACTTTATTTCATCTTTAATTTGTGTTATTTCCATGAGTAGCTAAACCCATAGCTAGGGTTGTGACCCAACCCTAGTGTGGGTATTTAATAGGTATATGATTTTAGGTCTTGAATGTGAATGGGTTAGTGATATTTATCCTAGTTCTTGCTAGAAATATAGAATTAATTGTTGCAAACATTGATTCATGCCTTTATAACTTAGTCTCTACTTAAGAAAGAGGAACTAAGTTTAGGACAATTAGGCTAACAAGGAATTATGGTTAACTCAAGAAATTGATAGCCCCAATTAAAGAGTTAAACCTAGAGATAGTAATACCCGACATGAGCTAATATCACTTGATCTGTATGAATACCCATTTGGACTTGAGAGATTAAAATTGGGCAAAATCACTCAAACCACCGAGAGGTATAGAGTAAGTACCCGAGTGTGATTGCTATATTACGATCCCAACTAATCAAGCTTGCCCTAGATTTCGTTACCCGTTAGATATCCACCTAGGTAGAAGTCTCGACCGTAGTCTCTTTAAACACTTGAAAAACAACAACAAAAATATTATCATTAGTTTCAATCATTGCAACCTTTAGAGTAAAGTTAGAAGTAGAAATAAAACTCAAACTTGTGGAAGTGTAATTAGACGCAAAGGCCGCATCTAGCTTAGATATAAACCTAATTCCAAACATAAACTCTATGTGGATTCGATCCTGACCTAGTTGGGTTAAAACTGCATCGACCATCCTCACTACTCAATAGTAGTGTAGGCTTGGACCCGATCAATTTTTGGCGCCATTGCTGGGGAGTTAGATGATCTTAGCTACATATCTAAGTATTTGTGTGTTTTGTTTTTCTTTCCTTCTATTTTTCTAATTTTGTGCGTGCATTGCTTTTTGGTACCAAATGTCTCTTAATAATGAAGCCCTCGGGAATATACCATTGGGGAGGAGGTAGATGACGAACAAGTGGATGATGTTCATATTGAACCGCAAGTACATAAGAGAGGCCGCCAGCCTCATGAAAACATCCCAAACCCTCCCCTACCCCATCCAAGGGAAGCACACAGGGTGTTGGCCAATGAAGGCTATGCGAGTGCAATAGTCCTGCCCCAGATTAAGGCGGGCAACTTTCAAATAATCAATGTCATGCTTACACTGTCGGAACAGAGAGGTTTCTTCACCGGAGCTTCACAGCAAAACTCCTATTAGTATCTCAAAGGTTTTGTTGACATGTACTAGGGGAGAAAGCATACTAATGTCTCCGAGGATGCATTGAGGTTAAGGCTTTTCCTATTTTCTCTAAGGGGGAAGGCTTTAGATTTTCTAGAGAGGTTACCCAACCATTCTATACACATTTGGGATGAGTTGGTAGAGAAGTTCATCGCAAATTTATTTTCTCTAGGACATATGACAATGCTAAGAGATGAGATCCTTGCTTTTAAACAATATCCAAATGAACCGTTACATGTGATTTGTGAGAGGTACCAAACACTGGTCAAAGAGTGCCCTAACAATGACATGATCGAAGTCATGATCCAACAAACCTTTTATAAGGGGATCAATACAACTAATTAGTGTGTGTCGAATCAACTCATCGGGGGTAATTTCATGAACACGCTAAAGCTTGTGAAAAATTGGATGAGATGGAGGATACCTCTTCGGCTTGGCAAAGTAGAGCTAATGTTCCTCAAGGAGACCCAAATGTTATTCACCTACACAAGGAGTTACATAATCATGGACAAGCTAAAGTGGAGTTGAAAACCACAATAAATCAATTGGCAAAAGCTCAACTTCACCAAGTTCAAGGGTCAAAAAAAGTGAATGCCATTGAATGAGTGAACATGATGGTCAACAAAAGAAGGCAACGAGGTCAACAAGTTCAAAATAATCTGGATAAATTTGAGCAAAGTGGTAGTGGGTACAATCAAGATGATTCATATGATGATTATGTGAAGTGGTTCAATATGTCAACAATTATCAAGGTTAACAAGGCAATGCTCCGAATCAACAACAATGGAGATCATAGGGAAACTAAGGAAATTGGGCAATCAAGGTCAACAAGGAAATTAGAATAGTGGCAACAACAACAACCAAGGTAATTTGTGGAACAACAACAATCAAAATTAGGGTAATCAAGGAAATTAAGGCAATTGGGGAGGAAATAATCATGGCGATTGGGGTGGCAACAAAAATAGTATTTGGGAGGCAACAACAATCAAGGGGGTTGGAACAACAACCTAAAAACCCACCTCCATATATGTCACAAGGTCCTAGTTCTTCCAATAATGATATGGGACGGGTTGAAAACATGTTCAAGCAAATGATGGAGAAAAATGCCGACTCTGATGCCCAATTAGCCTCCCATAACACTTCTATCTGCAACTTGAAAGTCCAACTTGGCCAAATTTCTCAAGCTTTGAATACTCGCCCTAAGAGGGCACTACCAAGTGATATGGTAGTAAACCCGAAGGGTGGGAACAATATGGGGCATGCTATGGTGGTGACTACAAGAAGTGGGAAAGGTGGAGTTGCTAGTACCTCAAACTTAAGAAATAATATGAATGAAAATGTGGAGGAGACACAGGATGATGTGAGCCCATTTAGGGAACATGTGATAGACATACCGGATCCGATAGTGCCCAAAGCCAAGGCTCCTTTGCCAAGACCTCCTCCACCATATTCTCAAAGTATTGCAAAGAAAAACAATGAGAATAAATTGAAGAAATTCATTGATATGATGAAAATTTTGTCCATAAATGTGCCATTGGTTGAAGCCTTAGAACAAATGTCGGGATATGCCAAGTTCATGAAGGACCTAGTAACAAAGAAGAGATCAATGAACTGTGAAATGATCAAAATGACACATCAAAGTGAGTGCCATTGTGCACTCCATGCCTCCACAGTTAGAAGACCTTGGTGCCTTTACAATCCCATGCACTATTGGTAGTGCCGATTTTTCCCAAAGCTTTATGTGACTTGGGGGAAAACATTTACTTGATACCTCATTTTGTGTTCAAGACATTGGGGATTGGGCAACCAATACGCATATCCATGAGGTTGCAAATGGTAGACCGGACAATGAAGAGGTCATTGGGGATAATTCATGATGTGCTAGTTTGGGTCGACAAGTTCATACTTCCTGCAAATTTTGTGATACTTGACTGTGAGGTTGACTATGAGGTGCCAATCATATTGGGAGATGTTTCCTAGATACAGGGAAGACCTTATTGATGTGGAATCTGGGGAGCTCACCTTTCGGGTGGGCGATGAAAAAGTTATGTTCCATGTTTGCAACTCAATGAGGCAGCCTAATAGCAACGAAGTGTGTTCGTTTGTGGATCTTGTGACCGAAGTATTTGTTGATGACACAAGTATTGTGATTAATGTTGAAGACCCATTGGAAGTTGTGTTATTGAATCATGATGGGGATGAGAAGGAAGGCTTGTTAGAATGTGTCAATTTTGCAATGAATGGTATCATATACATATGAGGCCCGAAAACTTTCCTTAGACCTTGCAAACTAGAAGACTCCACCAACAAAGCCCTCAATCGAGGAGCCTCCCACATTGGAGTTGAAGACCTTGCCTTCACAACTCTGGTATGAGTTCTTAGGCCCTTGTTCCACTTTATCTATTATTCTTTCCTAGTCTTAACTAACGTGCAGGTAGATTCCACCATTGTGGTGCTCCAAAGGAGGAACAAGGCAATAGATTGGACATTGGCGGATATTCAGGGTATAAGCCCCGGCTTTTGCATGCACAAAATCACATTGGAGAAGGATGCCAAACCCTCAGTGGATCATCAAATAAGGTTGAATGAGGCCATAGAAGAGGTAGTCAAGAAAGAGATTATCAAGTGGTTGGATAGTGGGGTTGTCTATCCCATTTCTGATAGTTCATGGACTTCACCGGTGTAATGTATCCCAAAGAAATAGGGCATGACTGTGATTACAAATGAAAAAAATGAGCTGATCCACAAAAGAACTGTCACCGGTTGGAGAGTATGCATGGGATATAGGAAGCTCAAAAAAGTGACTCGGAAAGACCATTTTCCGCTTCCATTTCTTGATCAGATGTTGGATAGGCTAACCAGACATGCTTATTAATGCTTCTTGGATTGGTTTTCCGGATATAACTAGATTCTTATTGCACCTGAAGACCAAGAAAAGACCACCTTCACTTGCCCATATGGCATATTTGCATTCTCGAGGATGCCTTTTGGTTTATGTAATGCACCAACTACTTTTCAGCGGTATATGATGCCAATATTCACGGATATGGTGGAAGACTTCCTCGAGGTTTTCATGGATGATTTATCTATTGTGCAAGATTCTTTTGAAGCATGTTTGGATAATCTAGATAAGGTAGTGGAACGTTTTGAAGAGACCAACTTGGTATTTAATTGGGAAAAGCGCCACTTTATGGTCGAGAAGGGCATTGTCCTCGGCCACATGATCTTCAAGAATGGTGTTGAAGTGGATAAATCAAAAATTGAAGTGATATCAAAACTCCCTCCTCCTACTTCCATCAAAGAAGTGAGGATCTTTCTAGGTCATACGGTGTTTTACCTTCGGTTCATCAAGGATTTCTCAAAAGTGGTGAATCCCTTGTGCAAGTTGTTGGAATAAGATGCCAAATTTGTGTTCAATAATGATTGTATGAAGGAATTTGAGCTACTCAATTATAGGTTGACTACCACTCCCATTATTACCACACCAAATTGGAGCTTACCATTTGAGCTTATATGCGGTGCTAGCGACTTGGAGGTAGGAGCAGTATTAGTGCAAAGAATCAACAAGATATTCATCCGGTCTACTATTCTAGTAATACCATGAACAATGCCCAAGTCAACTATACGATGATCGAGAAATAACTCTTAGCCATTGTCTTTGCTATGGAAAAGTTCTGCTTGTACCTCATGGGTACCAAAGTGATTATTCACACCGATCACGCGATAATTTGTTATTTGATGAGTAAAAAGGAATCAAAGTTTAGATTGACGCGGTGGGTACTTCTTCTACAAGAATTTGATCTTGAAATCATAGAGCACAAAAGGAGTGAGAATCAAGTGGCAGACCACTTGTCCCGATTGGAAGAGGAGGGGCGGCCCTATGATGGCGTTGAGATTAATGATTCATTTGAGGATGAACAACTCCTTTCCATGTCTTTGACCAGGATGCCTTGATTTACCGATGGGGCTAACTATCTTGTTAGGGGAATTGTCACAGATGATTTCTATTCAAACCAAAGGAAGAATATCAAAAGGGACTGCTTAGATAATTATTGGGACGAGCCATACCTTTCCAAAATTTACACTAGTGGTGTTATCCGGAGATGTTCCAGAAGAAGAACAATTGGGTATTCTTGAAGCTTTCCATTCTTCGCCCTATGGTGGTCACCATGGTGGGGCGAGAACTACTACAAAGGTCCTAAGCTGTGGATTCTATGTGCCTACCTTGTGCAAAGATGCCAGCAAGATCATTAAGCGTTATGATGCTTGCTAAAGGGCCGGTGGGATTTCCAAGAAGAATGAGATGCCTCTCACCACTATCCTTGATATTGAGATTTCTGATGTGTGGGGCATCGACTTTATGGGTCCATTTGTGAGTTCGTGTTGGAACACCTATATTCTTTCTGCTGTGGATTACGTTTCCAAATGGGTTGAAGATGTGGCTTTGCCCAACAATGTGTCATGGAGCGTGGTGTCTTTCTTAAAGAAAAGCATATTCATAAGGTTCGGCACCCCAAGAGCCATCTTTAGTGATGGGGGTTCTCATTTTTTTAACAAAGCTTTCGATACTTTACTCTCTAAGTATGGTGTCACTCATAAGGTTTCAACCCCTTATCACCCCCAGGAAAGCGGACACGTTGAAGTCTCAAATGGAGAGATCAAGATTATTCTATCCAAGACTGTCAATGTGAACCATACCGATTGGTCAAGAAAACTTGATGATGCTCTATGGGCCTATAGAACAACTTACAAGACTCCAATTGGCATGTCTCCTTGTCGGTTGGTATTTGGAAAACCATGTCACCTCCCTGTGTAATTAAAGCATAAGGCCATCTGAGCATTGAAGAAATTGAACCTTGAGTGGGATGTAACTTTCGATCTTCGAGTGGAGCAACTGAATGAACTTGATGAGTTTTGGTTCCATGCTTACTCCAATTCATTCTTGTATAAGGACAAGATGAAGTACCTACATGATAAGTATATTCGAAACAAAGAATTAAAAGAAGGTGACCTTGTTCTCTTATTTAACTCTCAGTTATAGATGTTTCCATGAAAGCTAAAGTCAAAGTGGAGTGGTCCTTTTGAAGTGATACATGTGAATCCTTTTGGTTCTCTAGATTTGAAAAACAAGAATGGTGAGATATTTAGAGTCAATGGGAATTGGGTGATGCACTATCTTGGTAAGGTTGATGATGGCCACATTGTGGCATTGATCCATTTCAAATGAATGATGGTAACATGCGTCATGCCACGACGTTCAATCAGACGCTTCTTGGGAGGCAACCCATGTGTTTTTCTCTCTTTTGATTTTGTTTTAAGATTAGGCATTGTTTTGGACTAACTAGTTGTGAAGTGTATGCAGAAAATTGGGTGTGAAGTGCAGGAAATTGACAAGGAAAAAAATTGGCCAAGTGGTGAAATTGTACGGGCTGTGCCAGAATTATGTAGACCGCATAATTCTGCATGCAGTCGCCCAACTGGAATAGGGAAAATGCCAACCCTCTGAAGTTCGGCCTGACAAAATCCCTTAAGGATTCGCGACTGCAGTCAAAATTTTGCGGACCGCAAAAATTGTGCGGCCGCAGCAATTTTTATGCGGACCGCACCACTAATTCAACTGCTGAGTGAGAAAAAGGTAAAGAGTGTGTACCACACCAAAATTGTATGGCCGCACTCAGGTAATTCGGTGGGACACTACGGTTAATAGGACTTTTTGTGACTATTCATACTTTACACATTCTAACCTCTCAAACTCGACTAACGCACAATGCACTTTTTCTGGTTTTCAATCTCGTCCCATATTCATCAAGTGTTGATTTTTTACTATATTTGACTATTGGTATGTTGATTTCAATGAATTAATTTCATCTCTATCTTTTCTTTTCTCTTTGTTTTAGTTTTCTTTTTATCTAGGGTTAGATTCATGCTAAAAATGTCAAATTGATGCTTAATTCTTTCTTACATGTGGGTAGTGTTTGAATGCATAATAGAGGCTGGGTTTAGTAACTTTTATTATTTAATTTCCACATGTCATACCTAATTAGTGAAAACCCTAGTATTAATCATACTCCAGTGCTGCTCAGAGTTGAATTTCGTGGCCACATACATTTTTGTGCGGTCCGTGCTAGGGTATGCGGCCGTATACAAAATAGTCCGGTCTGCGATACCCTAGATTGAAGGCACTTTTGGTTGCTAAGATTGTACGGCCGCACTCAATTTGTGCGGTCTGTGGTTGGTTTTTTGCGGCCTCACTCAATTTTTTGTCGTCCGCACAGTTGAATTTCAGAGACCCGACAAAATAATTATGCGGCCGCACTCAAAATTGTGCGGTCCGAGATAAGTGTTGTGCAGCCACGCAAAATTTTATGCGGTCCGCGGTTGGTTAACTTCAGAGAACCAGTATTTTAAAGGTGGAATCTCCACAACCGCACTCAAAATTGTGCGGTCCGCAACTGCTATTATTCGGTCGCACTAATTTTTTTGCGGTTCGCGATGGGAGTCTGCGTCCGCACTCACTTTTATATGGTCCGCGCTGCCCTTTTCTGAGAAGCTATGAGCACGTGATTTTTGCCCTAAGCAAAATATTCCTAAAAATCCAAACAAAATAATTTTTTTAATTTTTAATTAGTTGCATAATAACTCATATTAAAAATACAAAAAATATGCATATGCATTAGGAGTTTAATTTTACAATTTTTGTATTAATTCATTAAAGAAAAATAAAAAATAACCTTTTAGTGTTTTAATTGAAATTACTACAAAATAGATAATAAAAATTAATTAGTTTAACAATTTAATAAGATCAGAAAATAAATACAAAAATATAAAAAGAAAAGAAAAAGAAAATACAAAAATACAAAAGAAAAAGAAAATACAAAAAATACAAAGACAATAATATTTGGGCTAAAAAAAATCGGAATAAGTACTAGCCCAAGACCAAAAATACCCAGGCCCAAAATCTTTTTACCCGGACTGCCCATAGACACCCAAAACGACCCCGTTTAAATGTGTAAGATCTGCACCGCTGAAATATTTGATCCAACAGTCATGTAACACGGACCACTAAAGAATAAAACGACGGCGTTTAGTATTTTTAAATCCAAGCCGTTCATTTGGTTGATCTAACGGACAAGAATGAGCTTTCATTAAAAGCAAACGACATCGTTTTGAGGCTCAATGAATATGAGCCATTGATTTCGAGATTTTTGCTAGTTTCGAGATTTTGCTAGTTTCGAGATTTTTGTTATATTTCGATTGTTTTCGATTGGGTATTGTCCCATTTGCATATTGTGATGTATTCGCTATGTTTTTGGCTAGTTTCGATGTGCGTGGAGGCCAATTTTAGGGGCAAAGGCGTCGCGGGCTTGAGATTTCGCCGGTTCGAGGTGAGTAATACTTGGGAATGATATCCTGAGGGTTTGAAACCCGGATTTGCACATCTTAGTGCTGTATTGAGGTGACTTGCACGCTGGACCTAAGCTTGGGGTAGAGCACCGTTGGGGATCGTGACTTGGTCCGTCCCGATTGTTGGTTTTACCGCGTACTTGCAAATAATTTTGTTGTTATCATTATAATTTGGGCTCATTGCCATACTTGGGGCTTATTGCCGATTGTTTGAACTCTTTATGAACT
>MU771637.1:32055-50497 GCA_026770625.1 Nicotiana glauca | reverse complement strand
TCTGACTGTTTCCTACTTGTTGAAACTTATTTTGCAACTGTTGAAAAGACATACTTTCAAAAGAGATTTTTAACTGAGCTTGAGGTTTTCTAAAGTATTTTCTCGATGTTACGGTTTTACTATCTTTCTCAGAGGGTTGTACTGTCTTTTATAGCATTTTGGTGTGCCCATACGTGTTTTCTTATCGCTCAGTTATTATTCTCTCTTATTACCACTGAGTTGGAAGTACTCACTTTACTCCCTGCACCTCGCGTGCAGTTGCAGGTACTGTTTCACCCGGTAGCGGGTTAGTAGCGGATTGAAGGTATTGCTATCGTAGCTAAGCAAGGTGACCGCCGGCGTTCGCGGCACCGAGAAGCTTCTTCTTCTTGTTTTCCAGATTTTACTCTGTGTATTATATATTTTTAAAAAATTGTAATAAGGATTCTCCTAGATGCTCGTGACTTGTGACACCCCGGTTGGGCGGTATTGGGCTGTATTCATATTGATTAGTATCATAAATTCATATTCGAACTGCTATATAACAGATTAACTGCTTTAAGTGGTGTTCTGAGATGGTCTGGCTGGCCTTGTCTTCACGAGAGGCGCCATCACGACCGGGTTCGGGAATTGGGTCGTGACATTGAGACTGTGCAATACCTGGAGTAAGGTTGTATTCTGGGCCGGGCCGAGGCCTAAACGGGCCAAACAGGCCCGGGCTTCACTGGCTCAATGGGTGGATCCGGCCCATGACAGGCCTAAGCCCGCATGGTCCCGGGCTAAAGGGGCCGGGCCCATACAGGCCTAACGGGCTTTTTCTTTCCAGGCTATTTTTAAAATTTTTTTTATTTAAGACAATTTCTTATAAACTATATATGTATATACGAATATAAATTGCTTATACATGGCTATATATATATATAATATGTTAGTATATTATAGCTTATATAGAATTGTAAGTTAAAGACAAAAAAATATTGCAAAGAGATATTCACTGGAATGTCTTATAATTTTTATTAATAAAAATGGCATATCTTTCTTAGTCTTACTCCCCCTAATGGAATGAGCACAACACGGTACTAATACCACCGGTCATAGTGTTAATTCCTGGTTGAACTAGATTTGAACATGTACTAGGGTTAACCGTAGTATCTACACTTGTCCCCTCTAGCTGCGCTTTCATTTGAAAATACTTAGCTTTATCTGTAGGATGTGTTTTATGTGCCTATTGGTCTCCAGTAAATTTATGTGCCAGCAATCTCCCACAAGTTTTACCCTTAGCCTTATTTTGTTCTCTTACTTGAGTAAAAAAATTCCAAACAAGTGATGTTTCGGGGCATTTAGAAGGTTGTCTATTAAAAGTAAGGGTTTCTACAGGTGGGTCGGGTGGGGCATAACTTGGGTTATTAACAGGACTAGTAGGTGTATCATCTAAATCCGGTTGGATTTCATCTACATCATCATTTTCAGCATCATTTTCAAAAATACTTTTAATGCGATAAAGAGAATTCATAACTTCATCATTTAATTGTTGACCTGGTGCAACATCATGGCAAAATTGATTATCGAAAAATTGAAAACAAAGGTTATCACTATCAAGAATAATAGGTGCAGGAGGACGGGTAACAGGTCTGGGTCGGGGAGCCGGGGGAAGGGCAGTAGCTTGGCGACTAGATTTACCAATTTTATATTTTTCCTTACCACCAAATATTTTTTCAAAGAAAATGCCATATTAATTATTATTATGCAAACTAAAACAAACAAAGATATATTCTAAAAACTTAAGAGTTGGAACGAGTTTACCGATTTGACGAACAACTTCTTAAAAATTGAAAATAGTTGAAGACTTGAATACTTCAATTCACCAACTTTACAATTTTTTACGAAATTGTGATAATAAAGTAAGCAATTATAGAAGAGAATTAGATATAGATTCAGAGAGATTGATGAATTTATGAGTAAAAATGAAAGAATGAGGGGGTATTTATAGTTGAGAATTGGAAAAAATTATAATTATATAAAGTTTAGGGTTAAAATAGAGTTTGGGGGCCAAATGGCTATTTTTTAAACTCCCAACCGACTCTTTTTTTATGGCCAACGGCTAGATTTTAAAATCTGACTGTTGGTCATTTTTTTAAATTTTTTTTTTAAATTATAGCCGTTGAGGCCCGTTAGGCTCGACCCAGGCCCGCCTACCGATCCCGGGCTTAGCGGTCCCGGGCTCGTGGGCCAAATGTCCAAGACTGGCCCGCTACGGGCTTGGAGTACCATTTGGGACTGGCCCATTAGGCCCATTTGGCCCGCGGTCCCGGGGCGGTCCCGGCCCACAGTGCACCCTTAACTTGGAGAAGCTAGCCTTGGGTGATGCAGTTCGCCCATGGCTAGTTGAGATACTTGCTATTCCGGGCACACCACCTACATGGCTCACAACAAGAGTGTAGATTGTCAGACCCACTCTTAACTTTGAAGCAAAAGGGTGAACATTCGTGTGCAACCGTCTTAACCCATGGCAGCATGAGAATGTCCTTCCACTTCATGGGGCAGTATTGGTAGCTTCCATCATGCCTGGATATCCTAGTAATATAGGAAACTTGATGTCCTACCACATCTGCAATGCAGTCCAGAAGGAAGAAAGATCATATCCTTACCCCAACTTCCTCATTGAGTATTTCCAAGATCAAGGGGTAGAGACGAGACGTTTTGATGTGGAGGTGAAAGATAAAAAGCCTTTCTTAAGGTATCACCTCCAAGGAGATGACAACCTTAAATTCAAGGGTAAAGCCACTACCTCCACTGGCCAGTCTGAATAGCCAGGGGTAGTGGCCACTAGGTTAGTTGGTGAGCCCTCTACAGCAGCCAGTACTTCTACCGTAGCAGAAGCCATGCCTCCTCTATCTTCCAGACCATCTATCTCAGTGCCACTGTTTGTGCCTTCATCTCTACCTACCCTTAGACTGCACTAAGGGTTTCCTAGACACTATTCAGTCTCAACACTTGATGCAGGCAGCTATAACAAAGCTGACTGCCATATCCAGTGCAGTGGAAGCATAGTCTTTAGCTCCAGCAGCGCTTCAGGTACCTCCGTCAGTGGAGGAAGCATTGAAGAAGATTATAGAAAATTGGAAGACTATTACAGATACTCTAGAGGCACATGGGAAAGTCATTGCAGACTTAACCAAGCAGGTCAAAAAGATGAAGAAGTATCAAGCTTCAAAGAAGTCCGTAGAGAAGTTAACTAGGGAGGTTGAGAAGATTGCATCTTCAGGATATTTGCCATTGGATCTGCTCATGGAGACAATCCCACCAGCAACACAGACAACACTAGATGCAGTAGCTGGCCAGTCTGAGGAGCCGGCTGCAACGTCACACATTGTTGAGGAGCTAATTCAGATTCTCAGTAACCTCGTAGTCCCCCACTCAGAGGAAGTGAAGATCCAGTTAGAGGATATAAAGGGTGATGATGTTGAGGACCCGATGCAGACAAAGACCACATAGAGAGTTTTCTCTACTCTCTACTCCTTTTCCTTATTTTTATTTGTTATAAGAATTGAGGACATGCTATTTTTCATTTGGGGGGTGGTCCATTTTGATTTGATGACATTTGGTATGTAATAACCATTATTCTATTTTTCTTTATATTTATTTATCTTTATTTTTACTTTTGGTATATATATATTTTTACCATTTGATGTACATATTCATTTCCATTTATGTATATATTCGGTTTATCTCAAGTTTGTATATATTCAGTTTAATTTCCTTAGTTTACTTCATAACTTCTTTCATTATTTTCCCTTAGTAGCATAGTTTCTTATTTACTTTAGTAGCTTCTTTTTAAGTTTTGTATTGGCAATAAGCCTTTGATTTTCTTAATGCCATGATTCTTTCCAAAGGTGGATATTGTGTGAATCAGGTAGCTCTTCCCAACAATGGATGGTGTGACAACCTTCTTAAGTGACTGAAATCATTTTCTTTATGTTTTGGTATATATAGTAGTAACAAATAAAAGTGTCTCAAGCAGACATAACTTGGTACTAACAAATTTACTTTCGACCTTATGGTTAAAAACAAGTTGATTGGCAAAGAATAGCTCTAGTTGTGACCTTTAGACTGTTGTGTTAACTAAAATAATCATCGAGTTGTTCATTTGAGCCATTTGTGATGTTCAATCTTAGCTAGGGTTGTTATGGGCTCTCGACTCTATTCTCTTTTAACAATCCAGCAGCTTGAGAGGTAAGGTATTAGATTGCAAGTCCAAGTTTCGTGCCAATAAATCTAGAACTTGACTTGAATTTTTGTCTAGGCATAATTCTAAGTGTAGCTCGACTTGAGAAATGATTGCAGGCTCGACTTGATCCAATTTTAAACTTGAAAGATTTTGCATCTTACCAATGTGATATCCCTAGTCAACCCCTTTGAGTTGAAGCCCTTTTTCTTTTAATAACCACGTTACAAGCCTTTATCTGTTCTATATTGACCCTCTATTGGCACCCAATCTTTCCTTGGAATCTATGTACGAAAGCATAAGTTTAGGGGAGAGATGAGGAATGTGAGAGTGATAAAAGGTACAAAAAACAAAAAAAATGAAGAAAAGGGAAGGCAAAGAAAAGAAAAGAAAGAAAGGCAAAAAAAAGTGAATAAGTTAAAAATTGAAGGGATTCAAAGAAAGCAATGTTGAAAGGCATTAAATTATTAGAAAAGGAGAAAAATTATTGTCGAGCAAGAAAGAGTGATAATACTGTATACAGGTAAAATTGGAGAGCCCGATCTTACGATCATTATGTCTTTCCATAGCTTCATTTCGAAGGCTCGGGGGCACAGCTCGAGGTTTTGACCTCGATGTTCTTTATGTCTAACCTCGAGGAAGAATCAATCGATGTTATCATGGAAAAACGGGAAGTTCCCTAGGCATGTTGTCAAGGCTGACAACATCTACATGAATAATACCAGTCTATACCAGACTGTTGAGTAGCTGTACCAGCTATATTTCTTTGTAATAAATGCATATGTACTATGTTGAGATTCTCCCTCCTATATAAAGGGGACCCATGTTATTTTTTAAAGACTACGTCAGACAACACACAACATTCAATACAAGAAAAAGAACATTCTCTGCTCTCTAACTAAAACACATTCTCCTTTGATTCTATTGATTACATTTATTACATATTTTTACATTTGTTATGCTTCATTAATTGTTCTTCATTTATTGCTCATTACTAATCATAAAGAGCCTTCATCAAAGCTCTCAAAACTGTTAGTCCTTCATCATCTCTCCATAGCTTAGTATCGAGATCGACCTCGAGGCCCGTATAACCTGGCTCGAGGCCCCGATTCTCAGCCACCCGGTTTGCTTAAACATACTACTTATTTTATTTTCTAGTCTCACACTTAGCATCTATTGCCTAACAACTAGCATAAAAATAGATCACATATTTTTAGAACCACAAAATCAAATTTAATTGTAATTACCATTTTCAAGGTAAATAGTTTGGCGCCCACTGTATGGCTAAAAATAATAGTGATTCTTTTCTTGATGGTTTGATACATAATGTAAGTTATCCTTCACACTTTCTTGTCCAAGAATCTTTGATTTCAGGTCAAAATATCTAACTCAGTAAGCGCACATGAAAACAACGGTCTTGAGGGCCATAAAAATGGCGTAGCTGTTCCAGATATTGGTATACAACCACAAAACCCTGAGAATGCACCAGAACCGATCCCCGTGGGCATGGGCTCATGCGACGCCCAACACATTGGTATCGGCTCCCATATTAACGGAAGTACACGCCAAGAAAATCAACAAGGAACTCGGGGAAATCCCGCATAAAAAGAAAGGAAGACAAACATGAGAAACAGAGTGGAAAAACCTCAACATATTATTCATATGTTCATTGGGCAAACTGACATTAGGGGCAGTTCTGCGGTGCATTATGCGACCGAAGAGTAGGTATGCGGACCACATTTCTATCGCATACCCAGATAGTTTGTTCAAGTTTTTGGGCTATATTTGCAGTCCATTATGTGGGCCGCATGTCCATTATGCGATCGCAGATCATGTCAGGGCTCCTATTTTCTAACTTTTAAAACCCGACCACATCCCATTAAAAATACCCCATTAGACCATTTTTCTGTTATTTCACTGTATTTAGAGTGAGAGAGGAAGCTCTATAGAGAGAGGAAGTGATCTTCATCAAGTCCCCACTCAATCCTTACCCCAAATCCTTGAAGATTGTCAAGTGAAATTACTAGGTCTTCGCCCTAAGATGTAAGAACTTGTACCCTCATCTATACTTTCTAAATTTCTATTAAAATAAGTGACTAGCAAGTGGGTTCATGGGTATAACGGCTGATAATCTTGCATGCATAAAAGATAATGGGGTATGGGGAGGTTGTGAACCAAAAAGATAACAATTGTGGTATAGGATGATGAAAATCTCTCACAAAAGGGTCCTAAAATCACTGTGCAAACTTAGTGCCTGATAATTTACTTAAATGAGCTAGAATCTAATTCATGCCTCTAATTCTTGGTTCAACTTGTAATTTTTATAAAATAGATCGAAGTTGCTAGGAAATTACAGAATTTATTATAAGGATTTAAGGAAAGCTCTATTGAGATATGTATGGCTAAAACCCCCTCCTCTTAGGAATTGATCCTCCATGGTGCCCGTGCAAATGTTGTAACTCTGAAATTTGATTGATGTAGTACGTGTTATGTCAAATGAATTGATGTTGCAAAAATGTATGTGGAAGGTGCTTCTCCATGTGTTTAATGTGTTATTATTTGTAAATTGAGGATGTGTGGAGAACATGAACTATGTGCAAAATGTCTAAATGTCAAGTCAAGATTATATTGTGATTAATATGCCGAACTAGATGAATTCCTTTCTATGCTTATAACTTAAATTGCTTTTGTATGTGCATATGATCTTAAATGGCAAGGTTAATGTTGAAAATTGGAATAATGTGAAACGTGAGTTATGAAATGTGGTAATTGTGGCCCCAAGTGCCAATGAACCAATACACGTGAAACCAAAGATTGAAGTAAGATGATTAACGAAAAAGGGTAACATCTTGGTAAGATGGATTAGCCAATCGGGCCGTGATCGGATGCCATATTATACACACATGGTGGTAATGTATTGATAATTGAAGCTGGAAAGTGAGAATGAATTAAGGGTAACTTCTTATTAAGACAGCTTAGCCGATCGGGCAGTGATCGTACTCCGCTTAAGGATGCGGTGGTAATGTGGATAATGATGCAACAATATGGAATGCCCCAATCTAAAAGTTCATAAACTATGTGAACCTCTTATATTGTTGACGTGGTGCTTACTTGAAGCTTTGTAGTCCTTCTGATTTCTTTTTACTCTTGTATGGTTGTTCTTTCTAACAGGATGGTGTTTAGTTATGCATATCAGTACTATTCCATGGTACTAACGTCCCTTTTGCCGGGGGTGCTACATTTTTAAATGAATGTAGGTGGCTCCATAGCAGATAGTGTCGATCGTGCGTAGCGGAGCATCCTCCTCTAAGAGTCTTGGTGAGCCCTTTTCTCCTTCAAGCGGTTATGTTGTACATTTTTTTTTATAGATATCCACTTTTGAGGTATAGCCAGGGCCTTGTTGCCGGCGTTGTCATCATTGTATTTTGTATCCTTAGAGGCTCCATAGACGTTGGTGTGGGTTATGTACGGGTATTGGATGGGTTAATGAACTATGGTGTATAATCTAGTTCTTCTAAACTATAATTTTATGAAATTTTGAAAACTTAACCATGGTTTAAGGTTTGTGGCATGAAATGTCAAATGTTTGAATTTTCTATTGTCTAAATAAATGAAAGCATGGTTCCCTTAACCGTATTGAGTTGGGTAGAATAGTATTAAAAAGGCTTGCTCAGTTGGGGTTCACTCAATTGAGCGCCGGTCGCGCCTCCTGAGGTTGGGGCGTGATAGAGCCACGTACCAACACATAGTTAATAAGATGTTCGAACATCAAATATGCAAATCCATGGAAGTTTATATTGATGACATTCTAGTTAAGTCCCTGCGTGCAAAGGACCATTTGACATATTTGCAGAAGACATTCGACATCGTTAGAAGTCTACAACATGAAACATAATCCCGAGAAATATGACTTTGGAGTGGGCTTGGGTAAATTCGTAGGCTTCATGGTGTCAAACAAGGGAATCAAGATCAACCCTGACAAAATCAAATCCATCGAAGAAATCACAGTTGTAAACAATGTGAAGGCCGTGCAATGGCTGACCGGACAGATAACAGCCTTAGGCCGATTCATATCAAGGTCCTCGGACAAGAGACATCATTTATTCTCCTTACTCAAAAAGAAAAACAACTTCGAATGGACTCTAGAATTTCAACGTGCCTTAGAGGAGTTGAAGCGATATCTGGCTAGCCCACCTTTCCTCCACACTTCTAAAGAGGATGAGATGATGTATTTATACCTGGCGGTATCCGAAATAGCAGTAAGTGGTATGCTAGTTCGAGAAGAACAAGGTACATAATTCCCTATTTATTATGTAATTCAAACACTGGGAGATACAGAAACCAGATATCCGTATCTAGAGAAATTAGCTCTTGCATTAATAAGCGCATCACGGTTGAAACCATACTTTCAATGCCATCGCATTTATGTTTTAACAATATATCCTCTTCAAAGCATATTGCATAAGCCTGAACTATCAGGCCGATTGGCCAAATGGGCCATCGTACTCGGAGGATATGATATCAAGTATCAACCTGAACGCCTATTAAGTCCCAAATTCTGGCAGATTTCGTGGCCGACCTTTCGCCCTCCCTTATGCCCGAGGCAGAGAAAGATATTTTACTTAAAATGGGCATATCTTCCAGGGTGTGGACCCTGTTCACTGACGACGCCTTGAACGTAAGAGGATCCTGGCTTGGCATAGTTCTGAAGCTGCCTTCAAGCAGAATATTCAAGAAATCTATAAGAATTGCAAGGTTGACTAATAACGAAGCCGAATATGAGGCTATGACTGCAGGTCTAGAATTTTCCAAAGGCCTAGGAGTTGAAGTCATCGAAGCAAGATGTGATTCTCTCCTAGTAGTATATCAGGTAAATGGGAGCTTCGAGGTTCGAGAAGACAGGATGCAAAGATACTTAAACAAACTTCATGTCACATTGCACCACTTCAAAGAATGGACTCTGGTCCACATACCTCGAGAGTAGAATAGCGAGGTCGATGCCCTCGCAAACATGGGATCATCTGTCGAAGAAGATGACCTACTCCCTCAAGCTGTTGTTCAGCTGTCCAAATCAGTGATCGAGAAAGGTCATGCCGAGATCAACTCTACTAGCTTGACATGGGATTGGAGAAATAAATATATCTATTATTTCGAGAGTGGGAAATTGCCCACGGATCCGAAAGAGTCGAGGGCCCTTTAAACCAAAGAAGCCTGATTTTCGCTCGATGAAAACAGAAATCTGTATAGAAGAACCTTTGATAATCCCCTAGCAATATGTCTGGGGCCGGGGGACAAAGATTATGTGCTCTGAGAAATCCACGAGAGTACCTGCAGAAATCGCTCAAGTGCCGATTCCTTAATCCGAAAGGTGATCAGAGCAGGCTGCTGTTGGTACAACATGGAAAAGGACACCAAAGAATTCATTCGTAAGTGCGAAAAATACCAGAGAATTGCCCTGATGATTCACCAACCCAGTGAACAGCTGCATTTAGTCTCTTCGCCATGGCCATTCATGAAATGGGGGATGGACATCGTCGGACCTCTTCCAACGACACCAAGTAAAGCTACATTTATTTTATTTATGACTGACTACTTCTCAAAGTTGATGGAAGCGCAGGAATTCGAAAAGATAAGAGAAAAAGAAGTCATTAACTTTATCTGGGACCACATCATGTGCCAATTCAGAATTCCTTTCGAGATAACATGTGATGACGGGAAGTAATTCATCGGAAGCAAAGTAACATAGTTCCTCGAGGATCATAAAACTGAAAGAATCATGTCGACACCCTACCACCCGTGTGAAAATAGTTAGGATAAATATTTAAACAAGACCATCATTCAAAACTTAAAAAAGAAGTTGGCAAGCGCTAAGGGAAAATGGAGAGAAATATTACCCTAAGTGCTATGGGCATATCGAACAACTCCAACATCAAGCACATGAGAAATCCTCTTCTCTTTGGTATATGGTGTCGAGGCTTTGACACCGGTAGAGGTTGGAGAGCCAAGCGTCAGATTCTGACACACCACCAAGAGCTCAAACAACGAGGCCATAACTGTGACCCTCGAACTATTGGAGGAAAATTGAGAAGCTTCACTGGTCTAAATGGCCGCCCAAAAGCAAAGGATCGAAAGGTACTATAATAGGAGACTAAATCTATGAGATTTCGGAGTCGATGACTTAGACCTAAGGAAAGTGCCCCTCAATACCCGAAACCCTAATGAAGGAAAGCTAGGCCAAAACGGGGAAGGACCGTACTACGTCCTCGGAGTGATCGATAAAGGTCCTACAAGCTCGACACCATGGAAGGAAAACAACTTCCAAGCAATTGGAACATACCAATGCTCAAATGTTACTACTGCTAAGGCGTTCGATGGAAGACGCCGAAACATCCCCCGACCCGAAGACCTTAGGTTTTAAAGCATGCGTTGCACTCTTTTCCTTCGATCAGATTTTATCCCAAGAAGGATTTTACCGGCAAGGTTTTTAACGAGGCAACATCTATATGCTACTTGAGGAGAACTTAGAAATTACTCAAGGCTTCTCTTCAATGAACCTCTAACACTGGGGGGTATCCTAATAGGAAATAGGAAAATGATGTACCAGACAAAACGATCGAATGAACAATGTCCTCATAGAAGAACAAAACCCTTGACAACATAAACATGTATACTTGTACCAAGTAATTAAAGAATATTTTTTCCTCCATCAAAATGCATTGCGCTTCGAAGAAGTCTGATACTTCCACATAAAATGCCTCTAAAGCAAAAAAATTCCCAAAACTCGAGGACTATAGTCAAAAACCCGAAGCCATATTGCCTTCGGGTTGGAAACTTCGAACTCGTAAGCCCTCAATGAGGAAAGTTTACAAAGAATGGCTCCAGAGCCAAAAAACTTTCAATGTCTCGGGACTGTCGTCGACTATCACCCCGTCGAGCTATCAGAAACTCAAGGTAGTAAGACCCCAAGCGGGCAACCTCGAATATGAAATCCCTCCATGCGGAAATACTAGAAAATGTGAGACATCCATAAGGTATTATCAACAATATAAGACCTCTATAAGGCAACACCAAAACTA
The DNA here is from genome assembly GCA_026770625.1 of Nicotiana glauca. Classification (NCBI taxonomy): domain Eukaryota; kingdom Viridiplantae; phylum Streptophyta; class Magnoliopsida; order Solanales; family Solanaceae; genus Nicotiana; species Nicotiana glauca. The sequence goes on along the minus strand of MU771637.1, from coordinate 39,217 downwards.
TAAGACATCAAGCAAGGCAGGAACCATACTTTTACCAAGTAACTTATCTATAAAACCTCAAGTAAGGCATGTTCAAATTTATAAGACCTTACAAAAGGCATAATACCAATCTTAAAGTTAAGGCTATATATCCGAACTTATAAGACCCCTAAAAAGGCATACCCTCGATATATACCCCGAAACTACTTCACTCGGGGGACTAAAAGTCTCTGGCCAAATACAATGACTATGGTCACAAGGCTGTACTAGCCAAACTCACGCTACTCAGGGATGACCATCGCTATAAAATCACAGGCCATCAATTACTTCGAAAATACTTCAAAAAGAACCGGTTATTTAGGCTACTCTTATCATAAGCAAAAGATCCTCGATCATATCAGCTCCAAACAATAGGCTTCAAAACAACTCAGCCATAGAGCAAAACCTCCCGTGGTGCTCATCTATTGCTACATAACAACTCACAATCGAGGTTCTTATCGAGACGTCAAAGAGTCGGGAGAGTACAAAAACTTCAAAAAGTCTTTAACGAGGGAAAATAAAGCCAACATTAAAGATCTTACCGACCTAATACATAAGAGCCAATGTCGCCATCTCAAAATTAAAGGTCGTACCGACCTTATACGTAAGATCCACTATCGCCAACTTAAAATTAAATTCCTACCGACCCAATGCATAAAAGCCTAAGGGCCAGCTTAAATTTTGAAAACTTAAGGGTCGATGAGCTCGAGTCGAAATCCGAATCAAAGACTTAGCCTGAAATAGTTAACTAAAAAATGCCTAAGGGACAATGCGTAAGAGCCAACCCATATTAGAGGTCATACCGACCCATTGCGTAAGAGCCTAAGGGCAAGCTTAAAATTCAAAAAATGAGCTTGAGTTGAAGTCCGACTCGAAGACTGAGCCTGAAACAATTAACTTAAAAATGCCTAAGGGCCAATGCATAAGAGCCACTGTCGCCAACTTAAAACTAAAGGGTGTACCGACCCAATGTGTAAGAGCCTAAGAGCCAATTTGAAATTCAAAAACCCAATGGTCAATAAAGTCAAGTCGAAACATGACTCGGAGGCTAAGCTCCAACCAAATAGCTTTTGGCCATTACAAACCGCTCAGCGGTGGCAGGAACCTACGGGTTTAAATTTAAGGTCCAAACTTTTGATCAATTGTTGAACAAGCGTCACATTTTATTCCTTAAAAAAGTAAAGGAAAATGGAAAATGATGAAAGAGTCTTTACATACATGTTGAAAGGTTCACAAAGGTACATTTACAAGGCCGATGCATGAAGCCCTTACAAGGGTGAAAAAGTAAATAAAACCCTAATCTACCATCGGGGCTATGCCTTTGATGGCTCCCTCAGAAATTGTTCTTTCAACAGCACCGGCCATAACCCTCAAGTTTTCAACGGCCTCTCCCCCTTTGGGATCTCGCCTCCATCTTCATCATCTCCCGATCCACTGCTCGACTTGTCTGCAGAGGAAAGCAGGGTCGCAATCTCCTCTTTTAGGATCTTCACCCTCTCGATATCGGTAGACAAGTTGATGCACCCGCATATATATCCTCGAGGGCCCATCTCTGAGATTGTAAACGGGCATGATCCACAGCTCAGGTCAATCGTAGCTTGGCCTCCTCGGACTCTTCCCTGGCCTGAGCATTTGCTATAGCGACATCATCTTTGTATGAGGATATGATATTCTCAGCTTCAACCCTAACCTTGGATAACGCAGCAACCAACTAAATATGAAAATCCCTGTACTTATTACTCTCTGCCCTTGCATCATCAGGTTTATGCCCAACTGAGGCCACCTCCCCCTGGAGGGTATCTTTCTTAGATACTATCTCATTCATGTGCCGTTTGAGTTCGAGAATCTCAGAGTCCCTGGCACGGAGTTCCTCCTTCATTAGGAAATCTTTCTTCTCAAGCTAAAAAGATTGACCCGAAGGTGTTAAAACACTAAAGTCGGGTAAACATGTAGACAAAAAAAAGTAAGAAGTATGTAACATACTCAGCGAGATAAATACTTTCTCGAGACACCTCCTCCAAACGTTCCCGAAGGACATGGAGTTCCTCCTCCCTCTTAGTAGAAAAAGCTCTGAGCTCATCAGCCTCCAAGGTGAGCTTCTTGTGCTCACCCTTGTAATGAGTTAGCTCGATTTGAAATATAGAAAAGGTCTGATTGTAAAGCACCTTGGCCTGAAACCAAGAAGGAAACGAGATTAGCAAGACACAAATCAGGGGACCAAGCAGAATTTTACGAAAAGATTATCTGCTTGCAAAGCCTGTCGATCTCATTGAAAATGAGTGGGACGTCAAGCCCAAGAATTTCCTCGAGCACAACTAAAAGCCTTTCAAGCACATTCTTATCTTCGACGGGTGCCCTTACACCATAAGACCCTTTATTTTGGGCATCCTGCATCTCTTTCAGAGGAAACACCAATTTCAAAGGGGAATCGCTCACTTCAATGATCACAACTGAATCAATTAGGACTGTCTCTTATTTTAGGAGAGCATCATAACCAAGCTCCCCTAGACCTAAGCTCGAGGAGAGTTTTTGCTAACAAGTAACTCGGGTATCACCCTACGCACCCTTGAAGACCTCTTCAATCCGATGTAGGACAACAATGGAATCAAGTTCCAATCTAGAAGCCATAAACTCTGCAGTATGTGGGATGATCAGGCTTTCTCCCCCCGCACGTGCTTCTGATGAATAATCTTTCTTCTCGCTTTTAGCTCGAGGACTCCCCAGAATTTTTGGAATTAAGGTTGATGAGTCATCCTTAGGTTCTTCCACTTTGTCTTTCTTGGGTTTTGGAGAACGAGTCGGGGACCTCCTCCGTCTTTTTCTGTCTTCGTTGGGTTTTGGGGTATCCGCTTCACCAAGAATTTCTTCCCTTAACAAGGGAACCTCTCCCAGGCATGTACAAATGCAAAATATAAGCACAAGGAATGAGGACCATTTACCTTGAAAATGGTAATTACAATTATATTTGATTTTATGGTTTTAAAAATACGTGATTTATTTTTATGCTAGTTGTAGCAATAAATGCTAAGTGTAAGACTATAAAATAATGTAAGAACTCGAAAGCAGTATGTTAAGCAAACCGATTGGCTAAGAATTGGGGCCTCGAGCCAGGTTATATAGGGCCTCGAGGTCAAGCTCGATACTAAGCTATGGACAGCCGATGAAGGACTAATAGTTTTGAGTGCTTTGATGAAGTCTCTTTATTATCAATAATGAGCAATAAATGAAGAACAATTAATGATGTACAATAAATGCAACAAATGTAATAAATGTAAGCAATAGAACAAGGGAGAATATGTTTAAGTTAGAGAGCAAAGAATGTTCTTGTATTGAATGTTGTGTATTTTATGTACACAATGACAAGGGTCACCTTTATATATTAGGGGAAATACCAACATAGTACAAATGCATTTATTACAAAGATATGAGGATGGTACAACCATTTAATATCACGGTACGGGCTTGAACTAGCCAAAAAGACTTGGTCAGCTTTAATTACGTGCCTTGGGAACTTCCCATTTGTCCATCATAGCCTTTGATTTGCACTACCTCGAGGTGGATCATTAAGACCCCTCGAGGTCAAACCTTGAGCTCGGCCTCGAGGGTTCATAGGGGGTCTCGCAAAGTGCCTTAATGATCATAAAATTGGACCTTCTAATTTTTATCATATACAGATAGTCCCCACGTTTCTTAGACTAAAATGATCAGAAACGAATTTTGCATCGATTTGCTCGAGCCTCTTATGATGAAAACATGCCTATGACATAAGCTTTTGTGATAACTGAGACGTCCCATCGGCTCATCTTTCCAAAAGCATTCAATATAGCGCTCGTTTATTTCCCCAAAAGCGATAATATTGCCGCCGATCCGTTTCCCAAAATTGCATTTATTGTGCCTTCCGATATGTTTCCCAAAGGCATTAATTGCGCCATTGGTTACGCTACCGTCCTTGTATAAATAGAAGCTTTATTGAACCCAAACTTCATCCAATCATTCTTCAACAGCCTTTAACTCTTTTCTTCTCTTCATCCTCTTCCAACTCTATTTTCCATGTTCCGAGCCTGTGACTGTAAGGCCGCACGGTAGCGGTCTTGCCAGTTATGCCATGGCTCTTTTTCAAAACCTTTCCCCACTGAGTAGGACCATACTGGTTTTTTGTTGTTGTTGTTGTTGCTACTGTTGTTGGCCCAAAATAATGAGATGGGAGCTTTGAATTATCCCTATATATAGACCATGAACTGCTACTCATATCCTTTAACTTTAACACAGTGTAGTGCTTCACTAATTTTGCTTTCCATGGAGTAAGGTGGTGCCATCTATTAACTTTTGCATCCCACATCGGTGCAAAACCTCAAGAAGTGGCTTCCCAATAGTAGTGCTGGAGAGACCCGTACTTGCTAAATTTTTTTCCAAGCCACAATTTTCCCCTGCCTATCAAAAGCTTTTTCTCTTTGATAGGCTGTATCCTCTTCCTCGTCTTTTTCTGTATCTTCATCTTTTTCTGCTTTTTCATCTTTTTCTGCTTCTTCATCTTTTTTTGCTTCTTCATCCTTTTCTGCTTCTTTATCTTTTTCTGCTTTGGAGGAGGTTCTTGAAGACGTCATTTGGAAGGTCGAAAAGGGGTCCCCAAGGAAATGGTTCTCGCAGATATTGCTTCCGAGGATGTACCTCCGAGAATAGATTAGACTTTTAGCTGTTATTTTTTGCTTCTTTATTTCTATGTAAGAACCCCTCGTAGGTTTATGTAACCACCATTTATTAATACAAAAATATTTCTTCATTTGTCTTTGATTTGCACTAAATTTCCCTTTGTCTGTGTTTGTAAAGAATCTAAGCATGTGTCTTTACCAATCGGTCCAAATACCAGATTCGGGTGTAGATTTTCTCTCGATTCTTGATTGGCTAATATGATATTCCACAAAACCCTTTGCCGTTCCTCGGACTGAGTCTGAATTGACTTGATACAAACTTAGGCCTTCGGGACCCCTGACTTCGAATTGAGTGAGAGTGAGGCTTCGAATATTAAAATGAAATTTAGCCTTTTAGGCCCCGTTGATAATCCTCGAGGGAGAATTTGCTCGAACATCTGAGAATAAAGATGGCCTTTAGACTTTCACGGACAGTCCCTGAGTGAGAGTTTGCTCGAGCTCGGGGAGCCTAAAAAACTTGATTTGAACTTAGAGTGAAGATAGCCCTGAATATTCTTGTACTTGGATGGCCCCTAAGATAAAGTATCTGAGAGAGCGTCTAACTTGATCTGAAAGCGAAAATAGCCCTGGGGCTTTATTAGAAATTCTCGAGTGAGAACTGGCTCGGGCTAAGGTAGCCCGAGGTCCAAAGAATCGGGTGAACGACCCGTACTTGTAATAGAAGAGATCCTCGAGATAGGGCATCACCTCAAGGTTAGGTTTATATGAATAGCTCCTTAGAGCTCATAGTTATAGTATCAAAGTTCCTCAAGATCGGGCACCATCTCGAGGCTAAATTGTTGTCGATAGATCCTCAGAGCTTATATTTATTTTGATAGGGATCCTCGAGATCGGGCATCGTCTCGAGGCCTTGATTGATATTGATGGATTCTTAGAGCCTATGGTCATGGTAGCATAGATCCTCTAGATCGGGTACAATCTCGATGCTAGGTTGATGTGGGTGTCTTTGTGTCATGCCCCAAAATCTGAGGAGCGCAACCGGTGCTAAACCGAATAAACCCGACTGAGCAAGTCGATTAGGTTTCATAGTGCCCAATTGTGTCTTTGAATAAAGAGGAAATGTACATCATTAATCAAATTCTATAAAAATGTCTTTAACGATTTCCATTTGATTTCCATTATCAACTTCGTTCATAATTTTAAAGATATACAAGTTTGCCAAACATCATTATTTCTATTTTAATTCCACTACTCGACACTACCCATAACCTGTCTACGGAGTCTCTAAATACAACTGAAGAGCAATATGGAAATGATGGCAACAAGGCTCCGACTATACCTCAAAATACAAAGTACATGATAAATAATGATACAGGACCCCTAAATCAAGCGGGGCTCACCAAGTCCGCTGAAAGGAAGATGCATCACTAGCTACAACCAACACTGCCTGCTATGGAAACACCTACATCCATTTAATGATGTAGCGCCCCCAGCAAAAGGGATGATAATGCCGTCGAATAACACTAGTATGTATAACTAAATACCATCTTAATAGAAATAACTATCATACAAGAACAAAGAAATCATAAATACCATCTCAATAGAATTAACTATCATACAAGAACAAGAAAATCATAAGGATCCAACAAAATCTTTAAACAATCACCACATCATCAAATAAAAGGAATCACATAGCTTTCACTTAATTTCCATACCTCTAGGTTGGGTCATTTAAAAACTTTTCATCATCGTTCACAATAATTAACAATGCCACTGTTCGTAATACCATTGTTCACAATATGCAAATTATAACCAACTCCCAATTCAATCATAAATATATATATATATATATATATATATTCCACCGATAATCTTCGCAAAGGGTCCGATCTCGGCTAGGCCGTCTTATTTGAGATCTTTACCTCAATCACAATTTCATTATCACTTTCCAATCTCAATATCAGCATAAAAACACCATGTGTGCAGCATGGCGTCCGATCACAACCCGATCAGCTAGGTCGTCTTACCAAGACGTTTTCCCTTTTCTATCAATTATTTCATTTTCAATATTTATTTCACATGTCAATTCATCAGCACTTTGGGACACAATCATTACATCACACTTGCCACTTGGCCACATTTTATAATTCGAGTTCTTTTCACATATTTCACATCAATATCAATCTCAACAATAAGCCATTTAATTCAAGAGGTCAAGTACATATGAGAGGAAACATGAATCATGGTCATATAGAATATTTTAGAGATAATACACCTCAAATTCACTAGCAATGGATCTTCAAACACAAAGGATTCTTCCAAAAAGGAGGGGACACACCAAAAACACACATCAAGTCATAACCAAGCAATTACACCAATTATTCATGAGTTACTTATTTTCAATCATAACAATATACAATTTAAACATTGGTGTATGTAACAACTTGGATCATATTGGAGGTACTTATAAGGCGAATCATTATCTCGAACAACCA